>KE524975.1:2004002-2132826 GCA_000441895.2 Anopheles sinensis
ACCAAATGCACTTGAGTAAAAAGGTTTTCATTCATAACCGAACACAAAGACCTTTCACTTTGCATGTTTACAAGCTGCATGATTCGTCATCGGCTGTAGCATAATTCTCGCTTTGCTTCACTCCACTGGGGGGGTGTTCTCCGCTTCCCAATGCGGTTCCTAAGAACAACCTCGATCGGGTCCACAGCTTATGATGCTGTATTGTTTTTCTCTGCTTGCCACTCTGGTTGTTCACTTCGTTCGTTCGGAAGCAGTGGAAGCGTTGGTGAATGGACGAAGGAGCGAAAGGGTTCGGGGGCAGTCGTGAAACATGTACGTACAAGCATGTCGCCCGGGTGTTGGCATTCGGCTTCAATTCAATCATTGAATGATTTTCTCATTCGACATCGTTAAAAAGTCACGCGCGTCGGAAGCGATGGGAGAAGAGAGCATGCGGTAATGTTGGTATGATTGCTTCTTATGTCTTCAGTTCAGATTGATTGCTCGCGGAGTGTCTCCTTGTGTAGCGTGTAGATCAAGTTGTTTCGTTTTATGGTAATCAACGATGCATAAGTCAGAAAAGGGCATAAGTTGTGCATTTTTGAATTTCATTTTTCAAAAAATGCTTTGTGTTAAGTGAAAATTTCCCCCCTCATGAATAACTAAAACTATCATTTATAAGCAAACCGAGTCAAACAAAAACATGAAAACATTATTCATAACCACCATCTTCATGAATGTTGTAAACAAATCATAAGAGTCAAGTCCCAGTCCCGTGCTCTCGCGCGCATCTCATCTCAACACCAATGAAAGACATCACAAAACAATGGAGAATCATATTCAATTTGCAGCTCGACGAAAGTGCATGGTGCACAAGTGCACCGTTTCGGGAAGTTTACGTCCGGACGACGATTTTTTTCTGGTTCCCCTCTTCTGGCTCCATATCCCAACATATTTCATTTGCGATTTTCCTGAATCTCAAGTGCCACATTGGAGTGTGAAGGCGCGCGTGATAAGCGTGAAGAAAGCAAGCCGGTCGGCGGGAGGAGAGGCAAGTGCCAGAGTAATGATTGCCGGGCACGACTAGCGCACAAGATCCCTTATCCGGTTTCCATCGTGTGGATAGGGAAACGAGGAAGTGGTGGTTGGAATGAAGAGGGCAGCATCTGAATAATGACATTCATTCATTTATTCATCTACTATGGTGGAGTACTATGGAGCCGCCTTAAACACTTATCTTACCGCGACATGTGTTCCGTTTCTGGTAACTGTGTGCGAGTGTGTTTTTGTCATTCGGTTTGCTTCGCTTTATGCAACAGGAGTTTGCTTCTTTCTATTTATATTTTTATCTCCATAACTGTCGGGATCGCATGCCCTATTCGCGGATTCCTGACCTCGAGTGGCGTTAGTTGCTGCTTTGGGTGTTTGCTTTTTCTTCATTTGGTAGGGTTTCGTGGTTTGTTTCATCATTCATTTTAATTTGAGCCGCTCGCGGTGTCGCTGGTTTTACACGCTTAACGCGTGCCGAACAGTAATTTGCACTCCGGGAATGCAACTGTGCAATGATGCTGTAGGTGCACCATATTTCTCTTTTCACTGTGGGCCTTGCATTTTCCTCAAGTGGGTGCTTCTTTTTACGCCAGGGGTGACATATTATAAGAGATATTTCAAATTGAACAGACGGAAACGCGATACACATTTTTAAGTTCTATGAAAAGAGGACATGATTATAGAAATAGGTCACGTGTTTTGAAAGGGAAATGGGTGATATAAATCCAACAGATGGGCGCAACCTTCATATCTTAAGTAGAAATTTACAGATGTAATGTGAAGTTCTTTTCTCTTCTTACTTCAGTTATTCAGGTAACCATTTCAGTTTTTCTTATTTAGCATGAAAATTAATCCGTGGCCGTGAACATTTTAAAATAAATGGGTCATGAAAAAAAATTTAAAGCTTGTCTATTTATTATTTACTGTACCAGAATTTTTAAAACAGGTTGAATTGCTCTTTGTTCATGTATTTGCTAGTGTGCTTTGTTTTTAAAGAGCTTCCAATTTAGCACCCGAATACTCGAAGACATGCTGAATCTCTGTCAATCGGAGTAGGGGAGGAAAAATGGAAATATTTCCATGCTCTGTGCTTCATTTACTTTTTGCTTCAGCTCCTAACATTCCATCCCAGTGCCAGATCAAATCAAGAGGAAAAACAATGCAATGAAAGGTGAAATGTAAATACCGAAAGACCGCTCTGGCATCCACCACCAAGGGAGCTCTTAAATAGCAAGGACTATTCTGTGGAAGGAGCTCTGGCGACGGGGCTCTAATGCCGGCCGGGGCAACACCACGTGAATTAACACTTCAAAGAGAAATGTGATCAAGCGAAATGCGATGACAGTGGGAAGGGATCGCAAACGACACGACACGACGTGGGGGATTGCGGCCACGATGGAAGGGCAGCATGGTTTTGATGTTGTTTTGTCGTTGTGCTGATTATTCCGTTTCGCTGCTCCTTTTATGTTTGCCTGCCGTGGAAAAGCGTGTTCAACTTACTTTATTTCTGTCATCATAAAATTAGTTCCATCGGTGCGGATTTTATGTGTGTCCGACTGGGTTTTGCAATCATTTTTCACGCTCCAGCAGAGGGGAGGATATTTTTATACACCACCAGCAGTGAGTACCTTTAATCGTATGCAAATTTTTTGGAATTTAAATTTCTGTTTGTTTTGAAGGAAAACATTTCATTTGCTTGTGGTGTTATTAGACTTTTTTGTAGCATTATTCATGTTCATTAAGAAAAAATGAAGGTTCTTTTTAGCCAGTGTGTGTTTCCCATTTATTGATGTCGAGGACTTGAAGAATCTACATAAATAATTCACTACGATCTTTCACGTAATTGAAACATGAAGTTTTATTTTAAACACAATGTGGTTGTATGAATCCTTTTTAAAATTTAATAACAGCCGAAAAACCAATCGCCTTTCGTGTTCGATTCACTTGCTCGCTTTTATTGCTCCAAATGTGGTCCCATTGGGAAAAGGGTGTACGTTAGCCATTTCATTTCCTCGGTGTAGGTTCGGGTGAATTGAGTGGATGCGGGTGGTACGTGTGTGGATATTTTTTTGTTTTCAATTTTCCTGATTGCAATCCACGTTCGCCTTCTCCCAAACAACTCCCGGAGACCGATGGTCGACGGTTATCGAAAATATTATGGCCTTGCGCGGTGAAATGGCAATGCAGCACAACAAAATAAAAAAGGGAAAAATAAGGACCGAACGCCGAGGCCCGAGATGAAGGCGTGTGGCTCCTAATCTTCACGTGTGCGCCAAAGCGAGGGAAATACGGAAAATTGACCGAACGTGGGCGAGAGCGGCGCGAGTGTTTAAGTGTTTTTCTTTCACTTTTTTCCCAACCTTTGTCCCGCGTGGGCCCTTCGTGGAAGGATGATTACGGAAAAGAGTGGAACGTTGCGTTTGGAGACGAGGGAAAAAGGCATAAAACTGTGACGGCAGCTTCCGAGCCCGGCCAGCGCAGTGTGTCCTGGCCCGGGAAAATGAACATCGAGGTTTGTGTGTGCGGTACAAGTACAAACACTTGTGTCACTTTGCTGCCGCCAACGCGCGCTCCATTCTATACTGGCCGTGTTTGCGCTCGCTCATTCATTATTCATAATGATCTACCACGTTGAACATCTGGTTCACATTTTTGCTAACCCCTCCTGTCTTGGATGGCTTTCGATCACCCTTCCATCCACCATTTTCCCGGGCAGGAAAAACAGGCATCGAAAATAATCGCTTTTTTGCCGACAGCTTTTGCGCACAACTTTATAGAAAAAGGTTTGTTTTTCGCTTCTCTTCACCTAAACCACAAACCAACACGGGTATGTGGGGTTAATGGCTTAAGTAAAAAGACACATCGAACGGGAAAAATACAGTCTAAAGAAAAAGGCACTAGGCTGGGGTTGGGTAGAAAACGATACGCGCCAGGAAAAGCGACATTGAGGTAGGGACGGTTTTTCCACGCCGACTCCTGCGAGAACCGTACGCCTATTTATCTTCCTTTCGTTCGGTTGTGTTTCGTCGTTCGGTTTGACAGTGCTTGACCACTGGGGTTTCCATTTCAAGGGCTTCAGGATGCCGGCGGAAAAAAAGAAACCGGGAAAATGGATACGGTAAAGCTAGCGATGGAGGCGCCTAAAGAAGACGATCTGACGGGTGATGTCCCGAAAGAGGACACTTCAAGATGGGGGTGGCTGATGATGTTGATGATACCTTTGGGCTTTTCGGTTAGTTCATTTGGTAGGCGTATGTGTGTTTGTGTGTTTTATGCTGGTCGATATCCTTACCGCAACGGACTCCATTTGATCTCTCCCGAAAGAAACCACTTTGTCGACCGAACCAGAAGCTAAGGAATGTCACTGAAGTGAAAAGTTGGAAAGTAGCTCCCATCCGTTCGGGTTGGGTTGGAGGGTGGGGAGAAGAAAAAAAGGTCAAGTAACGATCCATCGAATGTCGCATCCGTTACGGTCACGGTCAACCGATTTGTTTCGGGAGTTTTTGCGCATCCCGGGTGGAAAGTTTTCGGCACCTCGAGACATCCGGTAGCTAATGCTAAGAGGGTGTTGCTGCTGGTTTGGACTAGAACTTGATTGCTCAAATATTTTGGATCCCTGTAGAAGTTGGAGAGTTTGCTAACGTCACTTCTGCGTTAGGTTTTAAATTCTTCCTGCTAGCGATTAGCCAAAATGGGTTTAAATGTTTACAAATATAACTAAACCAACCCTTCAGCAATGAAGAACTCTCAGCGGGGCTTCCTTCAAGACGATCGAAGACGCTTTACCACACTCCAGTGTGTATGTAATTATTATTTAAATGAAGAACTCCACTCCATGCCTCTTTTCGTATCGAGCCGGAAATTAAACTGAAGGCTTGATGGAGTGGGCTTTTAAAAGCTTTACTCGTTCCTGGAGGCAGTCATTTAGGACAGCAGCTGTTATTTATCTTTCCCAGCAAGGTTCTTGAGGCACATTTTTGCGGATCTTTTAAGTATGTCTAATTGACGTAACAAGTTTCGACCACGGTCGATGCCTGTTCTCGGAAGAATGCGATGGAGAGAGTGTTTTTCAACGATGTAATTTTGAAGATAAATTGTCCTTTCCAAAAGGATTAAGGCTTACGTGAAGCAGAAAAGTGGTAGATTTAAGTAAGGATAACTTTTCCAATTGATCTAATTACTTTGTTAAATGGCTATTACAGAACTTTTACATATCTTAGTGATCAACAAACATGTTTCCCTCAACCGTTTGAAACCGAATTCTACAAAAATCAGGATTAAATGTCAATTAATGTGTGCCGCCTGCTCAAGTGTCCGAGTTTATCCTCGTTGAAATGTGTACCGATTGACTCTTTAAATCTGACACATCGTCGATAAGCCGAAGTGAGCTGTGTCTCACTTGAGTTGTGCACATATTCCGGGTTAATCCAACGCTCCGTGAGGCGCTTCCGTTCGAGGGTGGGCTGTTCCAGCCGAGTGGAATTAGCTATCGTCAGCAAAAGCACCAACGCAGGAGTCGCGCTCGGACAAATGACCATCCTTCCAGCGGCCCAATTCATCACTTCCACCTCGTGGCTGCCTGTTTTTATGCTGCCCGAGTGAGTCCTCAAGTGGACAACAGGCCCCGATCCGACGCCCGCAGCGGCACTCGATCTCGATCGATCGCATCGAAGTGTGTAACGTCTTAACTAAACTTGCCATTCGCGTCAACGACGCGCTCCACTCGCATTAAGCCGTGCTTTTGTTTGTTCTGCAGGATTAGTGGCATCGCCTCCGGGGAAAGTGGAAGGGTGCAGAAGTGACCGACCTATCCATCCGCTCGCTCGGCCGTATCTAATCGTGTGATGGTGTAATATGTGGCGCGACAACAACGACAAACCCCGCCTAGGAGGAAACGACATCGACGACGGGAAACATGGAAAACCATTTCTCAAATACCTCCCGCTCACCCGTTCCCAACTCCCACCGTCCACCATGGGTTGACAAAGTGGGCTCCATTGGTACCATTGCGATGCCTCCACTTTTTGTTTCCGTTCCCTCCGAAATCCGAAAAGCAAACGCAACTAACGACCGATTCGTTCAGGATAGTGTGGCGTGCCATCTTTGATGGTTCTTGTGTTTCCGATTTCTTGCATCGTCCTCGTCTAATCGCGTTAAAGGACCACGGCTTGCTTTTTTCCCGTGAAACACTTCCGTGCGGTAAAGCGTGTCCGCGCGCGGTTCCACGGTTCCGGTCTTTTTCCGCCATTTCCACGCACGGTTCGCCGAAATTCGTGGTAATGCTCTGTTTGCTTGTGTTTTTGTCATGTCTGTTCCATTGGTCTGGCGGAAAGGAACCGCTTAGAGGGCCTAATGCCGTCGAGTGTAAACATATGGAACACGGCCGAGCAGGAAAAAATTACCGACTCCAAATCAAGGCATGTTTCTCGCTAGTGTGTTTGCATTGCTGGTTGATAAGATAACACTTTTGTCAGTGATTGACATCGAGCAATAAATTATCGATATTCGGCTCTCGGTGCCACATACCAGCTTGGAGTTTTTTTTTCTTGCGGGACCGTATGTTTGAGCGTTATGAGTAGTAAGCTTTCGTCTGCCAGACCCTTTTCTTAATCACTCGGCCGGAAAACAACCCAAACCCGCTGGGAACGTGTTGTGATATGGCCGGTTTTCTTACGGACTTTTGCCTTAGAGTCTACGACGAATATGTATTCGATACCGATCAAACAACCATCGTATTGGTGATAAGATTTAGGAAAGAACGCAAACACCGCAGCAACGTTATTTCTAGCCAGTTTGGCTCGGTGCTATCAGCTTCGTTCGCTTGTTTATTCTTTGGTTATCCTAATTTTGTTTCCTTGTTGTTCGTTCACCTTTTTTCGTGCGCTTGGTTGTTTGTCCATGGTGAACACTACCATTCCTGAGTAAGTTACGGTGCATCTAAGTTCTTGGAAGGTGACTGTGTAGATTACTTTTGAAGAGTCCCGACATTCGCCCAGGCACCAGCTGGGCGTTGGCGTACGCCTGGGAAAAGTTATCCAAAAATTACCCAACAACTGCCAACCGACCTGTCAGGGCAGGCAGGCAGAGTCCGCCGTCCACCGGCTCATCCGGGATATAGCACCGAGTGTAACCGTTAGTCGAACTGCTTTGCAGAAGTGACTGGCTTGCTGGCGGCCATGATACCCAAGCCCGTGTCGGGCCGTAACATGACCCTCACCTAGAACTCTCCTTTCCTCGTCCACCTTCGCGCTATGAACCTGTCAGACTTGGCCTGGGCGCAGGAAAAGCAGCCAGCGTGACACTTCAGGGAACGAAAAACATCTGCTGCAGTTTTGCCTTTTTTTTTGTTCTTGCTGCTGCTTCACTCAAAGTGGCGCCCGCGTTGCTTGCGCGTGTTATCCTGGTGCATTTATCATCCGGCCACGCGGTCATTGTAGGGCGCCATGACGAACGGCTTCGATCGATGGAAGGGCGTTGTTGGCAATGAATTGGTACGATTCGCTACGATTTCTGTAACTTTTTTTCCACCACTTAAGGAAACATCGATTTCGGTGCAAAGGCGTAGGCAATCATACATACTGTTGATTCGTGAAATCGATTTTCCATTCGGGTGGCGCTAATGTTACAAGTGTACGGGGCCGGGAAATATCATTTATTTAATGACACACACCCGAGGGCTACATTTCTTGCTGCGAAACCTTTCAATGTTACAGAAACGTGACGAATTTGCGGAATATATTGATGTCGCGGAGTAATTTATGGTATTGATGTAGGAATCGTTCACGAACTAGAGCAATATACGAGCTAGAGCGTTATACGAACCAAATGGCTTAGGTTACCTAATTCATTGTTGTAATTCATTTTTTGATACGGCATTGACCTTAAATTTATGCGATAAGGGTTTGCTTACGATTCTGAACTCTTACAATTGTACTTTGCATGTTTTTCAACATTTGGCCTCCAGAATAATTTGTAGTTTGAAAAATAAGCTAACAACTGTTGCCTTATTATGAAACAGTATGCCTAAGAAACTTGATAAAGGTGTAAAAATGTTACTAATTCAACTGCTTGCGCGTGTAACCCTTCTAAAACGCATTCTATTTCTTTAGAAATCGTCTTCTATAATATGGAAGTTTTTGTAAAGAAGGGGAAACGTTTCTTAAAATTAAAGATCAAAGGAGGAAAATTTAACAAACACTCCGCTAGCCATAGAAAAAAATATCACACGCTTAGCATCTGCATAGTTTCGTTCTTCCGAAACTACGCAACGTTCTTCCTTTTGGTGCCGGGCAACACCGTCTTCCTGCTATTTGCGCAAGAGGTAGCAATGAATCATCCAACACGTACGTACGCCACTGGTGCGGTGTGTCTCTGGTGTCTCTCTGTCGATGGGAACTATTTCCGAGCCTGTAACAAGTCGTTTCCGTTGCCATTTCTCACGCGCGGACTCCACTATTTCACCTTCCATGACGACGACGACGGTGCACAACAAATCGTTGGAAAACTTGGAACGAACTTCTGGTACGGCGATCTTTTCGGTGGGTCCTTCCCGCGGGCGCAACGTTGGCCCACATTGTACGGTGTAACGTATGTTTCGAATATATTCATCACCGAAAAGTTTATCTTCTCTTACATGCCGCCCCAGGTTTGGTTCAGTTCGGTTCTCGGCAAGGATCCCTCTTCTTCGTGCTCTTCGGAAGGAAGTGTTCCGAAATCGCAGTCCACACGCCGGTTCACGCCGGAAGCAAGGACGAGAACAAGTCTTTCCCAGTCGCCAGTTTAACCTCACACAATGTGTTTTCCCTTAATGAGTTTATGATTGCAGCCAAGAACGATCGTTCGGTGTGTCTTTTGCGTGCCAGGGTAAATACAGTTATTTTTCAAGCGCCCTATACGACTCGAGAGGCGATGGTGGCGTCTCGCTGTGGCATGTTTCTGGTGGCTGCGGGCGATGCTTGAGTTATGTTCCAGTGATTCCGGTAGTTCTCGGGCTCGCCGGGCGGTTTTCCGAACGGTACGGGTTTTTCGGATGCTGCCAACGATCTTCGTGCGAGACTTGCGTTCCGTTTGTTTCTCCTTGATTGATCTTCGAGAAATTTGATACTTTTCAACGGCGAGACACGGTTGAAGCTGAAGCGGTGTGTTTTCCATGGCGCTGAATATGAAGACGACGACGATGATGATGATGATGATGAAAGGCCTTCGAGTGCCAAATGCGAGCGGTTGTATGTGCGGGTGCCTTTCGGTTGATATTAATTACAGCCGGGGAAGTATGTTTCTTACTTTTCCCTTCGGCGTTGGTTTATCGACACAAAGCGACGGATTCATAGGAAGTGGAATCTTTTACTGGAGAAGCCAGAAGCGGGACATGGCGTGGGCACACGCGCTCCAGATGGAAGATGTTTGTTTGGACGGCTGACTGACGACTTACGGCGGTCGCCTTCGTGTGATATGGTCGTTCGTTCGTTCCGCTTTTCTCTACGCATTCAATGTTTCCCTTCGAAGTGGTTGTTTTGTCATGCGGTCGCCGCAGGAACAAGAGAAGACATGGGATGAGTCGAATATTAGAGCGATCAGGGAATTGACCGAGGGTTCCACTTTCGAACGCCACGTCGTGGTGATGTGGTTTATGTGATTATGTCTGTAAAAACCTTACAGATGTAAGGGGGCATTTTGCTCGCCTTGGTTTTTTGTTTGTCACTCTGATTTAACTTTTTATTTTCACAACAAAAACCTTAAATTACTTCCACCGATACTAAATCAATTTTTTGTTACATTTTCTCTTGGTCCAAAATCCTCAAATGTTAAACATCAATTTATATGCAAACAATGAGCGATATGGTTTATGTTCAGATTTTTCCTTCTAGGTAATTAGACCCTAATCCCTGCAAGTGACGTGAAAAGAAGAACTGAGAATAAAATATGTCCCTTACAAATTCAACATCGTAAATTCAGCACGTAAATCGCATGCTGTGAGCGCTAATTTGTTGTAACAAAATTTCCCTATTTTCTTCTTTGATTTTCTTTCAGGTACGTTGCTGGTGGTAAAATTAGCCGGATGGTGCACTGAGGCAAAGTACCGCTAATAAGTTTACATGTAATCCCTTATCCCGTTTCGATGGTTCGGCTGTGGCAGCTGGTTCCCTTTGAGGTGTGGGCTACCTTTGAGTCCAAACAAAAGATACCTACCGAGTGAGTGCATGTATTTCAAAAAAGTCCAAAAAATATTCAATCATGTGGCCCCCTTTTTCGAAACTCCATTCGCGCTAAATAAGAAGAACAAGGATGAAATGAAGTATTTTTTTGTTTGCTAAATCCTTTTATGCAAAAACGATGCCTTGCCACAAGGGGAAGGATGTGATCGATGAATGGTAGCAAGGGTGAGTCGGAAAATATGCCAAAATGCGTGCGTTAGGTGGTCCGCGGGGCGAAGGAGAAAAGGAAAACCCGCTACGATGATCGTGCTTGGGCGCCAAATTCTACTAATAACCATGAATACGGTTGTCTAATCATCGCAAATAATTTATTCAATATGCACCCCTTTTTCGGGGACGTCCTGAAAGGGAAAACCCCGGTTGAAGGGTAAACCTTTGGTGCTAGGTGCCGTGGCATATGCGTGTGCCGAGGTTCGCCTGGCGTTTGTGCTGCGTAAATTGTTTAGGTTTCCTCCAAGCGTTCGTTTCCTGCTGGGAAACCCTTAATGGGGTGGCCCATAATGTTTGGCTTATTTATTGAATTTTTTAAAGCACATTCCCGAGCCTCTTTGTTCGTATGCCTTTATTTTTCAAGTGCTTCCCTCCTTGGAAAATAATCTCTTTCGTCCCGTTTGCCGCCGCTTCACGCGCGCAATAAATCTCGAAACTTTCTTTCTATTTATCAACCTGGCCGAAGGATCCTCGGGCCCATTTTTTGCGGGTACTTTTTTTTTTTCTTTCGTTCCGACTGCTATATATACTCTCCGCAGTCTCTGTCCTTAACGGTCGTCATCAGCGCATCATCTTCGTCACCATGGGGGTTGATCCAATTTTTCGGGTCCGTAAAAGGGATTTCCAAGGAGGGAAATATCTTTTGGAGCAACATTTTCGTGTGTCCGGGCAGGTTTTGTTTTTTCCGTGTGCGCTTCTTCAACATTTGTGCGCCAACGAAATCATTCAAAATTTCAATAAACCCATCAAAGCGTATTGCTGGACCCACCTTTACCTTTTTACTTCCATTTTTATTCCGTTAAGTGCTTGCGTTAGTAGGTCTTTATTTGTTGCCGTCCTTCGTGCAGTGTTGGAATGTCTTGGGATACAAAAAAGAGGATAACAGGGAACATTGTAGAAAGTTGTAGTGATGGAGGAGATTCCTGCACCGGCTAGATTACAGCACGAGTTGGCACAAGAAAGCTGTTTAGGTCCGCACATCCAGTACGATCCATTCCAAACTTTGGGACGCGTTGGGAAAAAATCCACTCAAATGATTTGGGTAAGACTGTTTGACTGGGAAAAAATGTGCTACCTTAGCCACTTCCCGGTCTGGAAAAAGCTTGATAAGATTGTTTTCTTAACTCCACTCTACCTGATTTCGAAGTGAGTTTGTCGATCTGACGACCATAGCAAGAGGAAAGAAAACCTGAAGGAAAATGTTTGCTCAAAATTTTCTTGAACACTATTACGCAGTTCTTTTTCCTTTTTCCGCGTTCTTTGTCCGAGCGTGTCCTATCCTTCTACCGAACAGTCGAAGAGAACGTACCAACCGATTCTTCTTCACCACCGTTCCCCATTGTGGCCAAGTAATTAATCACTCAATTTTCCGTGGTGCCTCGCTTTCTCCCCACTCTGGTGGGTGATTTAGGGAGCTGAAAACCAGACGGAAGAATGGATGCTGATTTTTCCTTCTGGCGGGAAAGGCGAATGAATGGACCGACTGCCTTTCGCAGTTATAACCGGCCCCGCTTTCAGCCGGAAAGGGTTATTTATCAAACCGCACCTCGGTTTCGGTTCGTGCTGCGTCTCATTCTCGTTCTCACAACGCAACGGATGGGCGAACTCATTGTTTCTGGTCCTCCTTTCTGCGCCACGCCACCGGAAATGGGATTTTAGTTTTCCCATCACCCCCCGGCATCAACTACAGCGGAGTGGGGAGTTGCAGCCTTTTTTCCTGCGTCCTATCTCCTGTTGCGTTGGACTGGGTGCATACTGTTTCCTTCTGCTGAAGAAACCTTTATACCTTCACACATTCACTGGGCGCAACGGGAAGCACGAGAGGGTCGAAGAAAAATTGCACAAATATTTTAATATTAAGTTCCGGCGACTAGATTCCAGCTTGACCAGCTGATTGGTGAGGCTTCCGGATGGATTCTAGGGTGCGGGAGAGAGGAAGAGAGAATAGAAACGAAAACGAAAGGAATCTCAAACCCCCTTCAGGACGAAAAATGTCGACGAAAAAACAACTGAGAACAGTTAAATAAAACCTTCATCAGCAACGCAAAGCAACGAATATTAAGCAAATATGAAAATTTAATTAAAAAATTCCTCCATTTCGATTCCACCCTGTAGGCAGCATTTTTGCCAACTTGTTTTTTTTTTGGCAAATGAAAGGGAAGTGCTGGACAGGGGTTTGTTTTTTGGTGAATAGCAACTAACAGAGTAGGGAAACATGGTCCTAATCTATTCAAAGTGGAAGCGTGCTGCGTGTACTGGGGGAAAGTAGCAAGACTCGTACGTAGCGTCAGCGGAACTTGTTGAAAACCCGCTCCTGAACACGTCCTGCGTAGGGCTGCTTCAAAGGGATTGGAAGGGATTTTTGTTGACGGTGATGAAATAAGCTTAATTTGTGGGCTTTTTTTAAGTTTCATTCAATCTCGTTCCTAGTATTTTGTTTGTTTGTGTTGCTTTTAAAACTGGTTGGTGCTTTATTTTATTTATAAATTTATTTTCATTATTTTACAACGTGACGTTATCACAATATTTTAAGATATCGAAAGTTTGCCTTAAAAATAAACAAATGTCGAATGAACATCGTTTAATTTTCCGCTATACAGTCGACTTTATATTTTCCCGCGCGTTTTGATGCACGATCATCAGAACACAACATGACATCCATTTTGTTCCCTCCGCTTTTGTGACGGACGCCGAAGGAACCCCGTGTGGCCGATGATGATTTTCAATTTTTGAATTGCATTTCTGCGCCTCGGCGCAAAGTGTGTTATGAATAAAAACAACAATAATCATGATTTATTAAATAAATTTATCGCGCCTCGCCAAAGTGGCTACGTAATACGGAGGAGGGATGCTGGGTGTCCAGCCTCCAGGCTTTTATGCTTCCGGGTGTCCGCCGCCCTCCTAGGAAAAGTGTATTTCCTCCCCCAAACAAACTCGTGGTGTGGCGTGAGTGAATCGTGCTCTTCATATCAAAAGTAATAATAATAAATCAAACCGAGGGAAATTAAATTTTTATTCTCACCCTTGAAACCGTTCTGACGGCGGTCCCGTTGTCCTTTCACTCGGGTGTCCTGCTGGCTCGGGAAGGGCCTGGGAAAATGGGAAGGTGGTGGACCTTCGGCGAGTACACATGCTGCCCGTTTTTCCAAAAATTTCGTCCTAAACCAGAATCATTCGATGTTGCACCGGATGGTGCAAAAAGGGCCGAGTTCGACGTCCTTATCGGAAGCAGGGACCTTCTTTTATGGGCACGTAGCGCATATGGAGCGTTTCCCATCGGAACTCCGGGGAAGGAGATGCTCGATTTAAAGTGGCCTCACCGTTGGGTTCGTGGTTAGCCAATGCCAAACACTATTAAACTTCACACGCTTTTCCCAGCGGAACCAAGGACGTCAGTGGTTCGGTGGAAAACCTTCTAGGGTTTCGCTAGGTTAAATCAATACCCGACGATTATGGAAAGAGGAGGGTGGCAGGATAGTGTAGTCTAAACGTTGTGGCAGCTCCCAAAGACCTTTCCTTAGTCTCAAGTTCCGCTTCCCTTGTTGTGACTTGGAATCCACATTAATCAACGCCGCCCGAAAAAGGACGAAGTGGCCACGGCAATCGTGAAAGGCTCCGTGAGGAAGAACTCAGTTTATTTAAATGGTTTAAATCACTTGGAACGTTGTGCTTCTTTTCTCTTCCCCGTAATGGCACATCGCGCAAATAGGAAAATTGTCGCCGGGACGTTTTAAACTATGGTGGAAAAGAAAAACGGAGTCCCTTGCAAGGACCGAGTCGCTTTTGGCAACAAGCCATCGCTGGATTGCGCGATCCTATGTGTGTGGTCGTTCAGTGTGCCCTTAACACGGTGATAACATGATCGTTTTAAGCTTCTCCTAACGGCGCCAGCTGGAGCCAAATGGCCATGATTTGAATACGAGTGCGCGAACGCTCTGCAATGCCATTTTGGCTCGACCGAGGAACGTTGGAGGAACTGCAACACAAATTGCTTTGTAGAATCACCTTTCACTTTTAATTTGGAGGGGTGTTTATGAATTAGAAATAATCGTTTGTGCTGTGGTTTATCGTGTGATGGAAGTGGACTTAGAGTTTATGCTACTCAATTTAAATTTAAATTCATGAAGGCAGCAAACCGCTTTCTTATTAAATCAAACCTTTTTTCAATAAAAGTATACTTTTCGAAAGAAGTTACCTTCTGGGAGGAAATATGATTCATTTATTTATCATAATGTTCCATCGCGAACATTTCATTAGCCCAAACAGCGGAGCGAAAGGCTTTCGGGTGGTGAAACTCAAAGGGTGGTCCATCTGCTTCGGTAAGAATACATAAACTCACCCTGCGTGTTACGCACGCAGCAAAAGATGTGCTTCCGGTGCCGCACGATGCCGAATAAAGTGACGGCTCGGGTATTTATAAGCCCTTATTAATTAATCAACCGGACAGCCTTAAACTAATATTGCCTACCGTTTCGGGAAGCATTTATTTCGAACGCTTACGTTAGGGTGAGTGACGGGGTTTTTCGCCTTCATGGGCAAGGTAAATAGAATTATAGACATAATGTGTGCGTCTATGCGTGTATCGGTGTGAGGTGTGAAATAAGACTCCCTTTTTCCATATCGCAGCGAAAGCGATTTATTCGTTCAGCGAAGGACATTGCGTTGCCTTTTTGCGAAGAAAGTTTGTTCACGTTAGAAAGGGGAGCTAGAGTGCTTCAAACTAGTTTTTAATAGACTTTAACTAATCACTTGAAATCTGATTGTGTGTTGATTATGAAGTTGATTATCAAGCATTTTAGTTTTACCATTTGATTTTTACTGACGGCTGATCTTTTGTGTTTCTTACTCAAAGCAAAGAATATGATCAAAACTCGTTTGTATTTATTTTAAATATGCAGAACACTTGAACTAAAGTTCGTTCAATGATATGACGGATTTGTTTGCATATCAAAACCCATGTACAATCATTATAAATTACTGAAACTAGTTTCAAATATTCGTTTCTGGAGCGGCCGTAACCTCCCGGTATATCGATCGGTTTCCTTAAACGGTTTTCTTCGTTCGCTCGGCTGGAAACCTGTCACACCCACACACTCCGGTGCGCCGGTATGAGTGGCAGGAAGTGATCCGTTTTAATTTATACCCTTTCACCGGCAGACAACACAACACACTAGCACAACACAACACACTTCGGTCCCGGGTGACTCTTGTTTTTCCCAGTGCCGGTGGACGAAAACTGAAGCACACATTAAAATGGAGTTCGGCCACTTTGGCGAAAGGGTGACTCGTGTCGTCCTTTGCTCCACGGGCGGGCATCCTTTTTTTGGGGGATCCTACCTTTCCTTTATCTAACCCTTGCCTAACGGTTACGGTTGCCAAATAATTTTCCACCGAGCCGGAGCTGTTTAGGTTTGACGGTTTGGGTGAGGGTGTGTATGTGTGTCTGTGGAAAATCAAAGATTGCCTTGGGAAACCTCCCGGGAGCGACTTCCGTGTGGCCCACCCGGGGCGTCACAAACGCTTCGCCATTCTGTATTTTTTTCTTCCTTAGGGTAGGCGAGGGGTGGCGAGACGATTGAATTATTAGCTAATTTCATCCAAAAACACACACACACACACAAGAGCAAAACCCACATCACGCGGAAGGATACGTTTTCGTAGGCTCTTGATTTAATTCAAGTGCTACCGAACACCGCAAGCTCGCCCGTGTGTGTGTTGTGAACCTCACTCTGGACCCTCCTTGGGTGACCCCGCGTGACCTCCGGGAGGAAAAGGTCCGGAAGGTGTTTCCGTGTTCCGCTGAATATTCTCGACACGACAGGGATGGGAAAGCCCCGAGCGTGGCCTTGCTTAGTCCTTTTCACACGCATACATTGACACTCACACACGTAGTGTCGCTTCGTGGTTGGCACTCGGTGTGCTAGATTTGAGAAATGGCCTATGTTAGAGTACGAGGGAGAGAGCGAGAGAGAGACGCATGAGTAGAGTGAAAATTCATTTAGATTATTCACGTGTTTGCCCTCATCCGGTCCGGTCGATTATTGGTGACTTCCGAGGGAGGTCGGCAGGACGTCCTCAGCATCATCACCGCATAGGCTTTTCAGGTTTTGATCCCGCCCGGTTCCTCTTCTCGAGCGGAAGCTGCGCCAATGTTTGGACAACCGTTGTTTATGTGGCCTGGGCCTGAAGTGTTTCCGCGCACTCCAATCGAAAAAGGGGTTACGGTGGATTAGCTGTATAAACGTTAGCTTAAATTAAGTTTTCAATTGTAGGAAAACCGGACCGGGACACACTCTCTCCTTCCCACTTTCGCTTGCTTCCTGCGTGGCATTCGGCGTCGAGTTGCTCGATGAAAAGGGGTTTTCCCGCTTCGCTGTGCAGTGATTTTTCGGTTTGTGATGTTTCAACTAACTGAAGGGTCGCTCACGCTGGCACCTTTAGAGATGGCGCACAAACGATTTAGGACTCCCTTTACACGGATACTTTGTCGCCAAAGAACGTTCAGCTGTGTTCCAGGGTTTGGCACGCTCGCAATGCGAAGCAAAAAAGGGTCCATTGATCGGTTGACTGCCGATAAGCAACCCATTTTCCATCCGCGTTTCCTTCTTTTCAGATTTTACCCTTCCTGGATGACGAAAATTTTCCTGCACGGTGCTTAAAATGACGCCTGACTAATCGTAATTAAAACGTTTGCACGTTTGATTATTTTTAATGGGTTTTCCCGATAATGGGCCTCACCGACCCTCTAGGACATCCTCGAGATGGATAAGAGAACAGGCAGCATATGCGTATGCACAAAACATGCATCATGCATCGTAAGAGAAATGCTGTTCCGACAATGGATGATGGTGCACTTTGCGTGCTGGCGCGCCATGTTCCTCCCCGAGGAAGAAGGATATGGAAAAGGATGTATTCACTTAGGTAGGGTGGAGGGAAATCGCCACTTTATCTTGATTTCATGTAAAGCTTCTAATGAAGTGAGAAGTGGAAAACGGGCGCCCCGTGTAGAACAAGGAAAATTATAATTGATTCCTTGCTCCACGCGAAAGACTGGACCTTCCATCTAACCAATTTTATTCAGCTCATAAAGCTCCGTCCAACCTACACCAACGGTAAAGCACAGGACACAGAAGGTTTTTTGTGTAGTTATTAATATTCCACTTTATATAAGTAGGACGCATTTTTGAAATATGTTGAACACAAAATCATAACTAAAACATGCAATGAATTATGATGAAGTAGGGAACGGGAATGGAAAAATGTCAACTTTCAGAATTCATAGCCAACTTTTCTAGTGCATTTTCATTCCACGTCGTTTGTTTTTCATTTGCTATTTTGTCCTACTTTATGCAATAAATTCCATGCTTTTTCCTTCACTCGTAAACGAAACACAAAAAAGGCAGGGAAGCGTTATTCCTACTCCATCGAAAGGGTCACCGGGGTCGGGTTATATGCTGAGGACATTCTATTAACTGCTAACTGCTGCTAGTGCTTGGTTAGTTGAGGTTTTTTCCTTCGTTTCCCCATCGGAAGGCCAACTCCGCGGGCCGTTATGCTGAAACGTGCCAAATAGCGATAAGGGGTTACATTATTCATGATTTCGCAAGTTAATGAGCGCTATCCAAAGCTTAATTCTTGTCGTTAGTATAATCAAGCGGAGGCCCGACGTGGCGGGAGTCGGTTTCGGTTCCGTCGCTTCATGTTGGTTTTCCCCGCCTGCGTATGTGTGTATTTTCGGAAGCGACCGACCGCTTTTGGGCTATTCGCGATGGAAATGACACACCACCTCGTGCCCTCCCCCTCCAGACACGAATGGGGATCCCTTTAAAACCCTCCTGGGGTCACTCGTTGGCTCGTGAAGGGTCGAGTTTCGAACTCTTCCGCGTCACCTTAACCTATGCGGGTATGGTAATGTGTGAGAACTATGCTCCACAGAGCGTGGAATTTTATGTGTATGCCCCATTTCGAGGATCGGGGCTTGGAAAACGTGTTTGTTTTGAGGCAATTCAACGTTACTCCTAGGCTACTAAAGAAGTGTTTGCATGACTCATAGTCTTAGCTCATTCAGCACCACTTAAAATCTGCTTCAGGTAGATATAACTTATACTACTGTGCGGATGTTACAAGCACTAAATAAATCTCTAAACACTATCCGATAGTAACGAGCAGTGTAGAATAGCCGCTTCTCCTTAAAAGGCAAGAATAACGAAACACCAACGAAACAACATTGCTGCACCCTCCAATTTCTTTTTTCCCTGCCTTGGTGGCGTATTACAGCGTCGCACCGATTCTTCCTGCACGCCAACCACTCCGGACAGTTTGGCGCCACCGGACATTCCGCCGACCAAACAACCGGACACACCCCATACATCCACCCTCTCACGCATGCAACGTTGGTGCAAATTTTCCCCCGTGTGCCCCAAAAGAAAAGCCATAAAAATGGACGCTCCGACTTCCGTCCGACTTCCTGTCTGTCATTGTGTTTGGGGAGTAGAGAAGTTTCAGCAAGGAGCGGCCTTTGGAAAACTTGAGTTTTTGCTTTTAACAACAAAGACCGCACAAAATATATTGGTTCTTTGGTAAATCATACTTTTCACATGCTCTTTATTTGTGGAAATGTGTAATTAAATGTAACAAAATTGGATCAATCTTGCCTTCGAATTGTTTAATACTCTGCTTTTACCGATTTAATGCATATATTCTGTTTATAGAATCCAATCAAAACGCTTTCAACAGTTGAAGAGAAAAATAACTAAATGACGCCCGGTTTCAAACCGCACTAAAGTATATTTTTCAGGGTCGCCCCCAAACCCAAACAAATGTCGGTATTTGTGTTTGCATCGTATCCTCTCCGCGCCATCCATTTTCACGTGCCTCCGTGACTTTTCAGCAGACGGACAAGAACCCGAGGTCTATCCATTTGTGCTTCAGTTGCATATCTCCTCTTTGTTGCTTCGCACCGACGGAAGTCACATTTATCACAAAAGCATATTTTATGCTGGAACCGCGCGACGGCGTCGGTAGTTTCTCATTTTCCGCCCATTCGCTTCCGTGCGGGCTCCACGCGTGTGTGTTTGTGTGGATGGATGTCCTGAAGTTTCCGCACGGAAAACGTGGAACTCCAAGTTCCCCCATCTATCCATCGGGCGAACGATGATAGAGCATGTGTTTGGCTAGTTTTGGGTTGGGTTTTCCTTTTATTTCACGATTGTCTAGTTTGTGTTTTTGTCTTGTTTTCGATTTCACTACTCGAACGATCGGGACGCGGTATCTCTTTTCAGTAAACCGGCGCCACCGTGACTACTTCCTATTACTCATTTTCACCTCGTTTCGGTGCGCCCCGTGCGTTGAGGTTTTCACTTTCACCTTTCCGACTCGCTGCCAAAGGTCCTTCACCGTGCGTTCGCTCCCGAGAGGGTTTCGCTCCCTTTTCCCAAACCTAACGAACGGATGGGAAAACCATCTGCTCGTTTGTGCTTTCCTTTTCCTCCTTTGATATGTTGTAATTTATGGTCGCTCATTTCCGCGTGTGCCAGAAAGGTATAAAATCACATCCTTGTGTTCTGTTTTTTCCTGTTTTTCCATTTTTTTTCATTCACTTTCCCTTCAGTTATTTGCTGTCTGTTCTGTGCTGCTTCACATTCCCCTTTCGGTTGACGATTTAGCACGTTTTGTGATAATTAGTTTAGTGTAATCTTTTTTCCAAACATATTGACTCACACAAGCATACAAAACTGCTTCGGGTGCGCATCCCGCTGAGTCCGTCGCAACAGAGCATAAAAGGGACGAATGACACCACAAAGCAGAGCACGAACATAGGTACATCAAAGGAAAAAACCCCGCCAAAGCGCCAAGGGAAGCCAGTGCGACCTCAACAGCGCCTAATTCCTCAAATAAACACGACAAGAAACGGTCTCGGAGATTCCCTTTCTTTTTTGCTTTCGGTAACATGCTGGGCTGAACTGCTTCATAAGAGTCCCTCGACCGGATCGGGCATTGTTGAGCTGCAGAATGTGATGTGATAAAATGCAGTTCCACCGTTACAGGGAACTGTCTCATCTCTTCCTACCGTAGGAAATGCATTAGGAAAAAAGTTCAAGTTTTTCTTTCGTCCGCGTGACATTCGCCGTGAGTGAACACGAATGCACGTAATACCAATCAGAATGAAGGGCAATGGCGAAATGGATTTGCTCCGTATGATCCCTTTCGCTGGGAAGCGCCCATTCGTCCCATGGGAGCATCACAACATAGCGGAACGGAAAGATAAAGGATACGACGCTTTCGTGCACTTATGGATACTGCATTTGTAATGGCCACCGTCTACGAACCCCGGGGGTGTTTGTTGTTGTGTGTGTGTGTACGTAGTTTACCGAGCCGCGTTTTCCGATGGCCGGTCTGTGCCACTGTGCAGCGAAAGTGCAATATCAATATTTGCCCATTTAACTGCAACCCTGAACTTCCTTCGGACGGAACGGCCCCTTTTGCTGTTGTGTCGAGAGGAAATTGTGTCGTTTCTCGTTATGGGGATACATTTCATCGTAAACGTGACATGTTTGGTGTTAAACGTTCTCGAGGCTGAAATCGATCCGCGTTACAAATGGCTGGAGCGGTACAAATTTTAGCTTTCCAAAGGCACGTTCATTATGTTACCAAGGGAAATATAAAAGATTCAAACGATTTTACCATACTAAAACGTTCGCTGAATGCAACGAACCTGCGTTGTTATAAATACAATCAATTGATTTCATAAAGAAAACGGTTAAAGCTGATTGCAGTTGTATTTCAACTATTTTTGTTTTAAAGCTTTTTCATTTTCCGTGAAAATCCTGTTTGAATAACAAAATTTCTATGAAATAACGATGAAATAGGTATACAAGCAATAAAATCCAACAATAAAGCGCTTTTTGAAAAGCATTTCTTCACCCCCGACATATCATTTTACCAGCAATTTGGTAAATGTTTTGCAACACACCGACATGGATAGGTCATGTCCTTCTGTTGAAGTGAATAGAAAGGAAAGTACACCCCCTCCAACACCTGCTCCTGGCCGGTGTCGAAAAATTCTGCCCGCGACTACGGAGGGAAAGGATTTTTCCGCCCGTAAATTCAGCCCGGGTGTTGTTTTCTTTGTCCCGGTTGTTCCGCGCGATGACTTCCAAACACCGAAAAAGCAACCTCAAACGTTCTTCTTCTGCCCGGTGTGGGGGTGATTTTTGGGAAGTGGCGGTGAGAGCTAATTTATGTGAAACAAAAAAGGCGACGCCTTAACATCTCGCCGGAAACGATCCTACCGACAGACGACGACACCGTCAGCTCCGCTACTAATGGGCTCCGGATTACGCGGGCTCTCGCTGTTGTACGGCCGGAAAATAAAGTTTATTCGAGGAGCATTTTAGCGCCACCATCAACAAACGCAAGCACTTCTTGCTTTTCGCCCGGTCTTGCAACCGTAAAAGTGTTGCGCCAAATGTTGGAAAGGTACAGGATGGAAAAGTGTGGGAGGAAAATTCGAGGACCAAGTTTTGCATCACGACACGCCGGTGACGATTTGCGCGAGTTTCCAAATTTTTCCACACACACGACGCTCTTGTTGAATTTCCTACATGATGGGGTGGAGGTGGTGAAAAATGGAATCGTGCTCGTGGCGTCGAATGAAGGTGGAAGGTTTTTCGGTTTGCGGAAGGACTCGGAAGGACTAATGAGTTTTTCTCTGATACACCCACCGCAGAGTGAAAATGTATCCGCCATACGTCAGCCAGCCGTGGCTCAGGTGGAAAACAACTGGGTGTCTGGGAAAGGACACGGGTAATCGTGTGCACATATACTAACCAGCATGCACACAAACGCCCACATGTACATTTACAAACGAGCATTAGGATGGAGCGGTATCGTTGTCTGGCTTTTTGGGGGTTTTGTGAAGGAACTAGATGCATATTTGTTTATTATATCTTTTACGTTACATTGTTGTGTTTTTTGCATTTAAAGATATGTTTAATCGTCTTGTTGAGTTTGTTTTAAATTTTGTATTTGTTGGATAGAGTTCAGTGATTTTAAAACTGAAACATCAGTTTCCAAATAAAATAGACCTTAGACAAGTATTAAATGGAGTTATACAGATTATTCCTTGCTTTTTATCCCAGAAACGTGTTATTAAAAAGTAAGCTTCAGCTTTTCTGATAACAAATGGCGCACTTCACACATTTGGAAAGCTTAACCAAATTAAATGACAGTTTAAGGTATCACCTTGAAGTAGATAATCTTCCACTCTTTTCCTCAAGCTGACGAAATTAACTTTCATTTCGTAGCCTGATTAGAGCCTTAAGCTCATCCAATAAAAAGAGGGCACCAAAGGTTAAGCGGTTTCCGCCGCTTTTCGGTTCGAGTTTGATTCCTTTTTGCGCCTTTAGATTGATCGAGTTTTTGGTCTTTCGTCTGTGCGTTCGTCTTTTATTTACGCTCCATATCGTCCAAACTAATCTTCGATTTTATTGCTATCGGTTGAACATTTTTTCTTCGGGCTCTATTCGGTGATAATTTTTCCGTTTTTAGCCCCTTTTTTTGTTGTGTTTGGCCGATTTTGATGGTAATTTTATGCTACGAACCATCGCGTCCACTCTGGGCGTTTTGTGTGCTTTTCGTTCATGGAAAGGAAAACCGTTCCGATATGGTAATAACACTCGCGCGGACAAACTGGAAGGTCATCAGTTTGTTTGAGGTGTGTGTGCGTGTGAGTGTGGGCCCGTTTTATCAGAGATTCCAAATTCGACCCATCGACGTCTTGACGGGGCTCGATTGCACGTCATTAGCGCGGGTCGTGGTTGAAGCCATCCGGTGGTCGCATGTTTCGATGCCCGTTGATAGGAAATCGTTTGAATTCTTTGTTTTTTCTTACCCACCTTTTTCGTGTGCGGTCCTCAAAAGTGTTCGAGTTTCCTTCCCTCGACCATCCAGTAAGTTGCATTTCCGCGCCCTTTTGCGTCCACCGATGCTTATCGTCCCCCAAAAAACGGTTGCCCCAACCGATTGTTTTTCGTTTAACTCTTTTCCCCGTTTGGTCAGGCTTTGCTCGAGGGCTCAAATTGATTCCTCATAATGGAACCGATTCCCATTATGCTAATTTGATAATTTAAACGATTTATTGACTTTCTCGCGGCAAGTCCTGCCCGTGAGAGTTGCCGCATCAGGTTGCTCGCAATGTGATGACGTGAATAAATTTTGGTGATTCGATGTTTGAAGATAATAGGAAATGCAATATGTTTCATTTTATTCATTTGCACGTCCTTTGTTGGGTGGCTCATTAGAAGGGAAATAATTGGGAGAAACTCATCTTATGGGGCTGGGTTTATTTATGCATTTGGGTTACTTTGTTCGAATAGAATAAAATAAACCGGATAACTTATAAAACATTGTTTTTTTTAAAAGAGCCAAAAAACTAATTATTACTTTACTTTATGAAAGAAAGTAAAAATATCCGTTAAAATATCCGTATAACGCAAAAGGCACGTCTGACTATCATTATACTGGCAGCTTCCAATGCAGTCGTCTTTCATTACTTTCCCCGCTGGGCATATCGTCACTTATCGTAGTATTTTATGTGCGTTGTACGTTCGCCAGAATGTATTTAAAACAATGAAAAGAGTCACTAGAGGCGCCCGCATAAAGATAAAAAACATTATGCAGTATGTGCAATGTGTTATCTGCCAGTCTGTTTTAGTTTTGCTTCCGAGCAAGCCGAACTGAACATTCTATCAATATTCTTAATGGGTTATTGATTTTACAGGCAAACGTGCGTGGTTTACTCAAGTCGTTGGGATGCATGATACCCCCTCGCACAGACCCCAAACTCTCCTTGACCGTAAGCGAGCCGATTGCATTCTGGCGACTGCATGTGTGTATGGTTTATTTTTTATTTCTGTTTTTGTGTAGGCTTTCCTTCCCACGGGTTGTTCCGTTTAGTTTTGCAATCTCCGAGCTGGTCGTCGGTGTTTTCTTGTTGCTTTGTTTCGAGCCCTCAACCAACGCGCAAAAGCCCCATCTGCATAACGTATGTGCGCCTATCGGTGCATTTCGATCGTTTCCTTCGCCCATGATGTAGGCCTCCGCATGGGACGCATCCATTTACAACGATGCGTTGGCGGGTTCGGTAGCGCGGCAGCTCCCGACGAATGACGATGATGGTGCATGATCGCAATAAAACATACTTTTATCTTGGCACTTGCTAAACGGCTTACTTTTCATGCACATACACGCAGGCTCACTCAGTGTTTTGGGGGAAGGAAGGTTTTTCTTGTTGTTTTTCCCTTCGATCGCAGCACGGAAAGCTTGCTCCCCGGGGAAGGAGTAAAGGAGAAGAGAATTTGAATGAAACCAATTGCTCACTCCTTGAAACCGCCCAACTTTTAGCCATTCCGCGAGCGTACGGATCGAATAGCACTTTGGCCCAAGGGAAGATGCATGGAAATCCTCCAAATGAAAGGATTTTGTTTTGTCTTTATTCTGTAGTTTTCACCACTGAAAGGAAAAGCGATGCATGGGCATCTCTTTTACATTCATTTCCATAAACTAACTCATTCGTAAGCATGTAGTGTCCGTGCCTTGAATGATAAAACAGGACTCATGCTCTTGGCGAAATATGCCAACGAAATTTGTGAAAAGTTATAGCAGTTCATTGTTGTGAATAAGATTTACAAGCAATTTATGGGAAAGTCTTTGAACAAAATCATCCTTTAACTTTTAACGTTTATTCTAATCCCGTTTTGAGTTGTCCTATTTTGGTTACTCTGTTCACCTGAAGATGAATTTTATTTTAGGATCACCCGCTTCGTCCTCGCGGCTAAGCGTGCCTAATCTCTTGCCATGTGTTATATCATGTGACCTGCGTCGAGTTGCCTTGCACAACACAAAACAAAACAAATGTCCTATGTGGCTCGTCCTTTGAACCTGAAACCATTCATTCCACTCCCAAACTCTGGCAACACGCTGGAAAAAGTGTCCTCTGTCGTTTGCATCATTTGGCGTTCTCGCATAGGACGGTGTCGGTTTGGATGTTAGTTACATGGAGTTCTAGGTAACCCAACTCGATTCTAGTTGGCAAAAAAGAGTCTGTTGGCTCCCAATCCATTCAAGGGCACTGGTTTCTGCCATTTGAAATGGAGAGATAGTGTGCAGGTCAGAAGAGATGTGACACCCAATCGGTAGAAGCAAGTGTTTCGTTGCGCAGTGACGATAAAAAAACACAAAACCGGAATAGAAAACAAAAAATAAAACAAAAGTGTATGCATTAGTGCTCGTTTTGATACGTTTACGTTGCTGGTGGCAAGTAAAAATTGATTGAAAGATGATACTGATAGTGTTTCATCGAGGATCCTTTCGTCCACTGGCTAAGCCTTTCCGAATGCACTTCTCGGTAAAGCTTCAGTTGAGTATTTACCAATGCGTTTGACTGATCTTTTTCTTATTCAAATTTCTTTGCATAGTGTAACATTAAGCAATCACTCTGGTTTAAAAATTACAGTGAATGATAAAGGAAAAGTAATAAAATTTATATAAACTTCAGCATGTGTCTGGAATCTTTTTATTATTTTACTTGTCTGCTTCCTAGTCATGCTATTAAAATGAAATGTAACTTACTACAGCATTTAAGACCCTTTCAAGCGAGTTTGCTTAATCGGCTGTAAACTCTTCAGCAAAAGATCGGCAGTAAACTCACACTCGGTGGTTCGAATCGTGATATCAAATCATGGCTTAGTAAATTAGCTCCTCTCGGGCGTAGCTTGGACGCACTCCGCTCCTAAATCCTTTTTGATTATGTTAATTATCGTGCAAAAGTGTGCCATCCTCCCCTGCGCTTTTATACAGAAGGATACACACCATCACCAACTTTGATCCGGAAAACCGGTTTCATCTCGGGCCGGGGATCATCACGTCTTGGTGGGAGATTTGCTGGTGCGTGTTTCCTGGTGGTGTTGCTGTTTGCCGCAGCCTTGAAGTGTTTTCCCGTTCAGCACACGAAGGTCATGGAAAGATGGTTTCGCTCACGCTCGAGTCAGCCTCGAATCCCCAAGAGCTGCCGCAGAAGCACCATTCACAGTTCATTTTGTTCGTTACGGGTTCCACAAAACCCGGGGGTGAAAGTAGACGGGCGTGAGAGATCGGCGGTGCAGATTTAGAATTAATTGCCCGGACCCGGAGAAGATTACAGCCTTTGCACTCTTGACTTGTTTTTCCGAAGCCCTTTTGCACCGATTCTTTGGTACGGGGATCCCTGTCGTTAAGTTTGATGTTGTCGAAGGTATGTCGAGATGATCTTCGTGATGTTGCCGCCTAATGGAAGAAATCGCATCAGATTTTCACCTCCCGGTTGGTGTGTCACGATGTCCTTCGGGTCTCGGTACGCCCAGGTCATAAAACTGAACTCTTCCACCTTTCAATTCTATCGCTTTTCTTTCAAATCGGTTAAAATGACATTCTCAGCAGCGGATCGGGGAAAGCTGGTTGTTCGAGCCAAGAAGCAGGATGTTGTTTATCCTCCATCAACATCGGTCCAGCAAACGGACACCGAGATACAAGAATTAACAATTTGCTGGATCATTTGGAGCGTCCGGAATCTGGTCGTTCGGTTTGCCGGGATTTTCCCATCGATTCGCCGGTGCACCATTAGGCCCGTTCAGGGGAAAACCTTTCGAGAATGGGAATTCGCAGGTTAGATTGCAGCCTTCAACCGTTCACCTTTCCATGTTGTTTTTTTATATTCCTTTCCGTATTTTTGTTCTCGCCACTGAAATGATTCTGCCAACTTTCGCCTCGGTGCTATGCGGCAGATTTACGTAACGACGAAAGCTCTTCTGCCGTGTCGCGCAGGACGTTGTGGCAGTTGATGGCATTTTATTCCCATTTCCGGCTTTATTTCTATCGGCATTCTGACGGCCGAGGAGGAAGGGCTCTGGTGGAAAGAGCAGGAGAGCTATGGAATGACGGAAACACGATGCGGCCGGAAATGCCTCGACATAATAAAATGTTGCTTTATGAAAGTACAATTATTTTGTATCCTCGTAAAATAAAATCAATTAACCGAACGGCCCACGGGTTGGGTAGGAGGGGGATAGAGGGGAGGGGATGCGAAAAAGCAGTTCCAACGAGTCACCGGAACGTCCCGCGCTGATGGATACGGATTAAAAAGAGACCGAGAAAACTTGTTAAAAGCATTAAGCTTTTCGGGCTCCCCGAATCGATCGGTTCAGTGGTGCGAAACATTTTCGAAGTGAGAGAAAGAAAGTAAAACCGACCAAGGATCCACGGGAAAAGCTGACGGAGATTGTATTACGATTTCCCGACTTACTTTCCCCATTCCAGCTGGAATGCGCGGCGCGGAAAATCGATACAGGAAATGACCTCGATGATGGGGAGGAAGAGGGGGCGAAGGTCGAGGCAAGTCCTGTTCCGTTTTTCCTCGCTTTCCACGGACGTTATTGCACCTTTTTATAATGTGTTCACAGAGGCCCTCGGGATCACTTGGGATTTCCGTGGACCACGTGCTTTTTGGCATTGGGGGAGGAGGGAAAACTTTCGACACGGGGCCGATCTTGATGCGTGGAAAATCCGGGCCGCAAACCGAGGGCTGGGCTGTGTGTAGAGGGACGAGGGGCTGTAAATTGAATCTAACTTTTCTAGCCGTGCATGCATTTCGTTATTGTTTCTCGCCCGAGTGCTCGAGTGCTGTTGATTTTCCATCGGTTTCAGTCAAGATGGTTGTTAAATGCTTTGTATGTGTTGGAGCGTTTTCCGTTTCAATTAATCGGGAAACAACTTTTCCCGTGGCAGTTCAGTGCTGTAATGAACCGAATGCGGTTGGACGGAATCTGTTCAAGTTCTGCTAAAGATTTCGTATCTAATGAGATTGAGGTGAAACACGACGTTTACTCGATTGGAGAGCTTGACTTGACGAGGGGGAAATTAAATTAGTTTAAGTTAATCACTTCGTTGCTAGTTCTTATACTATTTTTTTAATAACCACATTATCTTCTTTTATCATTACAGGTAACAATATTTTTCCTGAACTACCAATATTTTTGAAAAATTCCTTGAAGTAAAGGTTGGCTCATCGTTTCATCTTTTTCAATCAATAACAAGTAAATACTCGAAAAGGAATTTAGATGATCATCAAATATCGGAAGTACAAATACCTTCGGTCATCATGGGCCACACATCGATCGACGAATTCGAATAGTAATATAACAATCTCCTGGAAAAGGAGCCTAGTCAATTTTCTTCGGACCGTAGAATGGAAATTTGTAACCTTCTTTTTGCCGCTCGAAACGATGAAATTGGTTCTTGAAGTTTGTTTGCATATTGAATCGCTCGTTCCTTCGATTGCCTTTTTCCCCGATTGAGGCAATTTCGGCCCCCCACCCGGGTGGTCCTGTTGCGTTCCACAAATGGGAAAGCTCGGGTCAGGTCCCGGCGGCTGATCGATAGTACAAGCGATTCGCTTTTGTCGAATGAAATCAAATAAAACAGTTGTCCGTTTTTGTATGCAAAGCAAACACTCTGCCGCCTGGTTGTAGTCGGCAAACAGGCGTGGCATAGACTCCACACGCAAGAGGGAGGTCCCAAAGATTGTGCCAAGCTAAGGAAACCTACTACAGCTTCTGGGAAGGAGCGAAGCGTACCGGTAAATTGTTGTAGCGTCGCAAATGTCTGTTTTCCTAGATGGATATTTTTGTTTTGATTCATTCGCTAGAAATCGTTTAGGAAAAATAGGACTGAGAGTTTTCATCGGAATCAAACATTTTTCAACATAACTTACTTATTCAAAAGAATCATAAACCTTTAGTGATACGAAGAGTCAATGTGCACAACAGCATAAGTTGACTAAATTGAGAAGATAACACTGATTTCATATGAAACTTAAAACTTAAATAGCTTTAAATACATTGGTATAAAATGAAATTCAATCATATATGTTTTGCCATTTTAGTTTCGTGACGGCAATCAAGTGAACTCATGAGTTCGTTAATGTTGTTTATGAGAAAAGTTTGGCGCGCTCCATTCCGTCTCTCTACGCTTCAATAGTATGCTTTATTGCTTTCTCTCTGTGATAGACACAAAATATGATGGCCGGTGAATTTATTTACGGGCAAACTTGCGTTTTGGAAGCAAACTTTTGGTCGAAACGGAAAGATAATCTCCCGAACCCGAGGCAGACCGTTGGATCGAATATGTAAAGCACCCGTCGAGCGGGATGATGTAGAGGGTTTTGTAGTTTGATATTGTGGCTCTTCTCGAGGGCACCACTCTATTTCTTCTCTCTCTCCTTTCTAACCTTGATGATTTATGTGTATTTGAACTGTGCCGTGATGAAAATATTTATGATATTTTGGCAGACTTCTATTTGCACCTAGTTTGTTTTTTCATTCTTTTCCAATGTAAATTATGCTTCTATATCTCGACCGGCATATTGTTCGGGGTGAAACGTATTGATGGAATTTGGAAGGCAAAAGATTCGATTTTTTCACCCTAGAGCCTAAAAGGTTCAGGTGCTATGTGTGACCGGAAGAAAAAAATGAGGGGTTTAAACCTCTGTCGATCGGGTTCGATCGGGTATTTTGCCGATGTTCCGCATCCGTGCCCTTGCTGTTTGCTGTGTGGGCAGCATGAAACTTTAATGCATGTAGCAACATGAAATGTTGTATTTTACAAACAGTCAGAGTACATGACATGGGAGGTGTAAGAAGAAAAAAAAGGTTCGCGAGGCAAAGAAACCCCGGGCGGAACATTGTAGCCCGGTCAGTTTGGTTGCACGCCGAATGGTTTGTTTATGCTGACCATCGATACGCGCCAGCCTACGTGCGATTTGTGGCACACCATGTGCTTGTATGTGCGTGTGTGTGGACCAACCAGGACTCGCATTCAAAGCACATGCAGCTCAAAAGCGCGCAGAGTTCCATGGACATGTGAATCGTGATCGAGCATGACAGGACCGGTCAGCTTTTACGAGCCCACAGGAAACGGTGGAAATGTTTGTTGTTTTCTTGCCCCGCGTGGCACGGTGGAGAGAGAAGGGGTTGGGTGGGCCAACCGTTTGGTTTCCGGGTGGCCAGAAAACATGCAACAGTGCCCGAACATCGATGTGTGCAGTATTGCTCAGAATCGAACGAGAGAATCGATTTATCTTTGTATACAGCACCTGTATTAATAGTTTTTCCAATACGTTTAACACTTTTCTTTTAAAATCTGTTCTCAAAGGCATTATCTATTATATTTACTTTTACTTCATTTGCCTGTTAAGTTTACTATTCATTTTTGATAATTCTTCTTCTCGTTTGAGTTTATAAAATTAAAGTATTCACATCACACACCGTTTGCTCGTTTCAATGCACGTTGGTATAATCGGTCACGGATTTTTTATTTGCCCAAGGTACGGTTCGCTAAGGTTCTTGTCCGATGCGGACAGCATGCCGCATAAAAGTAATTTTAATATTCAAATATTTGAATTCTGTTAGGATACACTCTGGACAAACATCACAACCTGCTCACAACAGGATCACACACGCACGCTCGCGAACACATGGGTTCACCGGGTGGAGGCTTGGCCATGTTTTAGCACCGAGCGTCGTGTCCGTGTGTCCCCTTCACGAATGATGTATGTGTGCTCACGTGGAGCGTGAAACGCACGCGTAAACCTTTTCCGGGGCAAGATAAAAAAGAAGGAAGACATGAATACATAAAAAAGAAGGAAAACCGGCAACATTTACAAAAAAAACAACTCTGCACTGCTGTGCAAAAGTGAAAAGTGACATGAACCAAACAACAGAACAGAAAGAGGGCAAAAAATAACGCACGCCACCCACGATAAATGGACCAGATAAAAATATGGTGAAATTTGTGAGTTTAGGTCCCGGTTACTCTTTTCACACAAACACACATACACTGTAAGGGAGAGAAATGGAAGGATCGGGTTTATCCGGTTGTTTGACCATTTTCCACTTTTCAGGATGCTTCCACGTCCCGTCCTTCGTACCGCGGAGGAAAACGGGGGAGGCGACGGGCGTTGAAATCGGTGTAATTATTTCCTACAACAACGTCTGACCTGCCCTTTCCATATATCATTGGGGCGAGATAAACTGTGTTATAAATAGCCCTTCATGAACACAGGAGACGACCCGAGCGAATGTGGCAATATGGCGGTCGAGCGTTTTGGCGCACAGGAAAGATAATCGGATACTGTTAAAGATTAAATGTACGTTCATTATGTTGTGTGGAGTTTGGCCGAAGGTCATATTGTCTGTACCAATGATTATTGTTCTCGTTTTATTATTTTTTCACTCGTTCTTTACATCAACCATGATTGTGTTCACTAATTAACAGTAGAATTGAATTGGTTCGAAAGCGTGTGAAACGTTGATTTCGTTAGATAATTGGAACATGTGCTCTTGTGTAATAGAATCAACCGTGGAACCCGCTCTGGATTTTGGATTTGAATTTTGTAACAATTTAATTAGGGATGTTTCCAAAATTTCACTCCACGCAACGAAGCGCGAACGTGACTCAATTCAATCGTCTCGTTTGGTTCTGTCGTGTTCAATTAAATCCGAATGCCCCCACGACGACGACGACGACGACGAGCAAATTGAGGAGCTCCACGTTTGTTTGCCTCTTCTGCACCCAAACAACTCTTGGTGACTCTCCTACAGGGCAGCTTAATGAACCATCGTCCATCGTTGGCGCTGCGTGCATTATGGGTGCATTAATGTCGTCGCGACGGATGAGAGTGAAGAAAAAAGGAACGAACGAAAATGACCTCAAACGGCGCGAAGCCAACAACGACTAAACAAAGCATCAGCATAATGCCAACAATGCCCCGTTCGTTCTTCGCAACTGCATCTTGTGCATCGCGGAAGTTTAGTGCCCCCCACAGTTTGTTTCGATCCGTTTTTTGGTTTGCTCATTTATTCTTCCGCTGGGTTATGGGTTTTTTTCTCCCTATCGGCAGTCCACTCCCTTTACAATAACGTAAGCATCCTCACGCTTCGCTTAATTGGTCTCCATTTTTCCATCATTCAGTGTTTCGCGCTTCGTTTTGTTTTTTCCCCCTTACGACGCCCTCCTTCGCATTCCGAGACGACTTGAAAATCGTAAATCACGCGTTAAAACAAGCAAACATAATAATTTCCAATCGAGTTAATTTTCTTGAATTATTAACACACGTTGTCGCATACGTGAAAGGAGCTGGAGTAGTCTCTTCCCCTTTTTTGTTTGTTTGGGTGTGTGTTTTTTGTTTCCGAAAAAAGACATCTTCTCGTGGTTCACCGTGGGGTTTCTTCCTCAAGACGACCACTTAAAACTGCCTAAGTTAAGAACCTTTCGGGGGCGCTCGGTGGAGCGCGTCAGTTCGTTTAGCTACCAATAAATTGACCAGATTGATCCACATTACTTTCTACCTTCTTTTCTTAAGTCCTCGCCGGCCTACACACTTTAACGTTAGTTTCGGCTGGCAAGGGGATACCATGCTGCCCCTTGAGAGAGCTCTCCTTCGGTGTGATTCATATTCGGTTGCAGCTGATGGCACATTGATGGCCGGAACCGTTAGCAGCCGCTTCCGCCCGGTCCGGGTTCGGTTGACTAATTTAACTTCGTTTAGGAATTCTTTAGGTTTTCGTGAGGAAGCTGAAAAGTTAAGACGCCTAAGTGGCCATAATTTTTCACCTTTCTCACACGGAAGTTTGATGAGTTTTTGTTTCTTTGTATCTTATTTTGATTTAAATATTCTATCACGCGAACGTTTGGGCAATTTAGTGTTACATAGTGATGACTAGTTCGTTTACATGATTGTCTGTTATTTTGTTTCTGTTTTCTGTGTTTAAAACGCTATTCATTTAAAATGTATAACTCCTATTAGTGAACACCTATATTTAAGCCACGAAAGGGTGAAAACGCCTTTCCGGTAACAACTGCCGACGCTAATGTCATTACGCGTCACGAAGGGCAGAGGGAAATTTCTATTTTCAATTCATAATTGCTCTGTTCTAACAAGTTTACACAAGAATGTCATAAGCTGCCAACTTTCTTCACTCCCACCTGCTCCCTACATACACAGAGGACGCCAATTCGGAAACATCGTTTGCCGGAAAAGTGGTTTGCGTCGCGTTTGTGGCCCCAAAGCTGAAATGCAAGTTGGAATATTAAATTACGTCAAAATTGTCACTGATTAGGAGAAATGGTGCTTCTTTCGAACCGGGTACCGTCGGTCGGCCACTTATAGGCCCATTATGTGTTCGACAAAGCCAACCCCAAGCTGGGCCGGTTGTTTTTCCGCAGAGGCTTTCCACTGTCGCGGGTCGAGAGGGAAGCCAAAGGCCAAAACTTCTCGTCTCAGAGCACGGGGCGCTCGAACTGTTTGCGCGTTCCGAAACGTTGTTAGTCTTTTCTTGAATCGTTGGCGCGAGTGTTGTGGTATCAAACGGCAGCGGTTTTCCAGCAATTGGAAAACCCACTTCATCACTCAATCAGCAAATGGGCCAAATGTGCCGAAGCGATGTGTTCGGTGGCAAGCAGAAGCTCCCAGAAGCCGCAGAAACAACAGCCGATGGTCATCGACGAGGACGACGACTACGTGAACGACGACGACTGGCTCTTGTGGTTCTTCCTCGGTGTTGCGTATTTTTCATCGCCGTTTTTCAGTTCAGCCGGAAAACGGAAGCAGTGTCGGTCCGGGGGCCGCACGATGGAAAATCAAGTTTCGTAACGTAATGAGATTGGTGTTTGTTTTGTTTCGTTTTTCCCCTCGCTGGCATACACACAAACGAACGTACACATACACACACACACTCACTCTCGGGGTCATTCCGGTGGCCCTTGACACAAAGGCCGAGCAGCCAGCGTTCGTTGTTGTTTATTTTTGCGTGCCCGAAAAGGACAAGAAAAGAAGCAAGACGGAGAGGTGGAGGCGCGGAAAAGTTTATGTTGAGTATCGACACGTTTTTCCCGCTCGCTGGTGTGACCTCACCCTCCCTCCAATTCCCTTCTGCCCCCTTACCCTCGCGTGTTATCGCATTGATTTTCGTAAGTTTTCCGCTTTGAAATATTACATTTCAACTCGACTGCGGGGTGCGCCATTTTTTTCTTGATTTTGCCATTTTTGTGGTTTAGAAAAGACACTCACACACAATCGCGTCGATAGACAAGGGCAAAGTGGAAAAGAAAACTTACGACAACGCGTTCGGCAGCGAAAAACGATCGAGTGTCAGGCGTAGAAATTTGTACGAAATCGATTCGTATTGAACCAACTGCACTTTTGGCACGGGGTGGAGGTTGGAAAAACGGCACTCGTGGAAAAAGTCATTTTTCTTAACCGCACACCTCTTCCCGCCCACCTTGGGATTGTTGGCCCCATCGAGGGAATGATGTATTGCAATGGCGTTGGTGCTGACGGTCGCCGGTTGGTCGGTGTTTTTATTCGGCAGTTGATCGCAGGTGCAGTCGCCGTCGCCTTTTCCGGAAGTTTTCCCGAAAGAGAAAGTGCATGTAATTGAATGCCACCCTCGGCTCGTTCTGTCGTTGAGGATTTTTTGGCGTTCAGGTTAGGAATGGTGTGGGGGGCAATGAGATGGCATCGAGTAAATTTAATACTTTTAATAGACTGTGTGTGTGTATATGTTTGCTGCAGTTGACAGGGGGAAATTCGTCCGGGAAAACCGGACCATATGTGCTCGCCGGCGTGTCTTGATGACTTTGCATTATCAATATTATTTTTCCATAAGTGTTTTTCCCCTTCCTTCCCTTTAAGAGGATTAGTTTTGGGGAAGAAAAATGTTTTTCTGGACACTGGGTACTTCCGTTTGGTGTTTTTCCTATCACAAGCATGCGAAGTTGAATAAATTCATCTCAACTTCGTTACAATAATAGAGCGATTGACAGGGAAGAACTTTTGTCATGCTGATGCGTAATTTCCAACCACTTTCTTAAACATTCTGTCAAATACTTGCACAATTACGTAGCAGGAAGAAAACTCCATGCAATAAAGGAAAAAATCGAGGAAAAGGAAACGTTCCAAACGGTAATCCTCTCGACGGTTTGCTAAACGGCAAATGGCACTCGTCATGGCCGTGGTTTGATGCACCGCCGCTTCCGAAATGAAGGGGGTTTCCGATGCCGAACGACACGTGTCAAACTTTCGACACTGATTGACATAACCTCTTCCTTTTTTTCGTTTGTTGGTTTGCGGACAGCCTGCCGTGTGTGTTTTTGCTGCAAAATGCGGCCTGTCATCGGCGCACGTTGAAAGGTTTTCATTTATCGGGGTTGCTCAGGTTTTTTTACGGTTACAATTTTCTTTATGATTGTAACAACGGCCACAGAAAATAGGTTCATCGAAAACACATTGGTTTGATGCGATATTAGATAACATGTTTTGCGACGCAGTACACCGACTGCCTAAGGTATTAAATTGAATGTGAGAAAATATTAGAAAAAGTAGAGCAAAACTGAAAGATGCAAAGATTCACAAATAATCTATTTTCAACTTTTGATCTTGCCTACAATTGGATATAAGTACTTTTTTAACACAAGTTCGGTAGTAAAATGCCTGTCAGATTGTCGTCATTCTGACATGGCTGTTTTGTGCAGCATCCGGCACTCGTTTGGCACTCGCTAGACCCATGTTAGTTTTTACTCCCGGCCGAAAGAAGCCTCACACCGGATCGGGAGTCATTCCCAAGTAAAATCGCCGTAAGAAATGCATGTTGGTTAAATTATTGTAGCTTAACTGTAATTGATACCAATTGGCTCCAGCGCGTCGGAGTTGGACCTGATTGACACGTTCGTCCCGAAGAGATCCCTAAGTCTTTGGAATATTCGGGACTCATCCGGGGTCTTTCGCTTTTTTCGGACATCAAGCGCTGATAATTTAGTTCCATTTCCCCATTGCCCTGTCAGACTCTAATCCCTTGCGTGGTTGACAGATCGAGAGGCGGCCACGCTATCAAGCGTTTCCCTTTTCTCCGGTTCAACACTTCGTACGCGAGAAACACATGTTGCGCCTGTCAAAAAAAGGGCCGCTCAATCAGACGAGGAGAACAAAAAACACTACCTCAACCGTTACATTACGAACATCTTCTCCGCATCGGGTTTGTGGCCTTGCAGAGAAGGTGTCACCCTTAACGCTATCGGGTGGAACCTACCGCGTGGATGACGCGGGTTCTTCCCGACACTTTCGTTGGATGTTGTCGGGCTTGGAAGCCTAATTTGTTTCTTTTATCTCCGTAATCTGACAGCTTTTGACCACTTTCCATCGTAAACACACACAGTGCGGGCAAGTGAAGCCGGTCATTTCCTTCGACCTGCACACCGTTTACATGCTCACCCAGATGCGGTCTTGTTGTTACTTTCCTTCGTCTTCTTTAATTATGCCTTTTTTGAGCAGGCAATCGATTATTCCACTTGACTCACGGTTCGTCCACAGGTACGTCAGGAAATCGATGTCAATCAAACGAAATCTGTTGCGCGATAAGGGTTTTCTTGCCCTTTCCGATACCCCGAAAAGGCTTATCGGCCACCGTAGAATGGCTGAATGATCGATGTTTCCATCGCCCAAATGTTGTGGCTGCTCGATTATTTATGTTTTCGCTTCCACACGTTGCATTCTGATCGGTGTACGGGTTTCTTAACGGTCTTTTGATTACGATTGCATCACATACGTTACTCGAACTATTGTGGACGTTATCGAAAACTTGGAACCCAGTTTCGTGCCTTTTGGGTGTGCGATTTGTTGTGCTCCATATTATTGGAAACAATTGACAGCTCGATTTCGGAGGGCGTTTCGATCGATTGGCTTTTAATTTGTTTTTGTAGTTCATGTTACAACACAGAAGTATTAGGTCCGCAAATAAGTAACGGCCGTTTTGAAATCGATGGGACCACTGTGGACTAGTGGCGCGATTTTGATGTTTACAAACGTCATAAACCAAGCTCGGGAATGACATTATCAAACTGTGTAAACAGATTAGTGATTATTTCGCGCGGGTAAAAGTTACTGGTTGTTGAAAATGTCTGATTTTGTGCCGGAAAAGCGCCATATGCGGGAGGTGTTGCTCTTTTTGTTTCGGGCGAAGAAAACGGCAGCCGAAGCGCATCGAGAGCTTTCGAATGTTTACGGCGATGCTGCTTTAAGCGAAACAAGGTGTCGGGATTGGTTTCGACGCTTTCGAAGCGGTGATTTCGCCGTGGAGGATACTCAACGTGAAGGAAGGCCCAAAACGTTCGCAGACGAAGAATTGACGGCTTTACTGGAGGAAAATCACTGTCAAACGCAAGAAGAGCTTGCAGCCGTGCTTGGTGTAACTCGTCAGGCCATATCATCACGGCTGAAGGCGTTAGGCATGATACAGAAGGAGGGCAAATGGATACCACACGAGTTGAAGCCGCGGGACATCGAACGCAGACTCGTCATGTGTGAACTGCTGGTCCAGCGGCACAACAGAAAGGGGTTCCTGCACAGAATCGTGACGGGAGACGAGAAGTGGATTTTGTTCAGCAATCCCAAGCGCAAAAAATCATGGGGATCCCCCGGTCATACCCCAACATCATCAGCTCGGCCGAACATCCATAGCTCGAAAGTTATGCTGAGTATTTGGTGGGACCAGCTCAGTGTCATCTACTACGAACTTCTTAAACCGGGAGAAACAATCACTGCTGAACGCTACCGGAAGCAATTGATGAGTTTAAGCCAAGCACTGCGTGAAAAACGATCAGAATACTCATCACGCCACGACAAAGTTATTCTGCTGCATGACAATGCTCGGCCACATGTTGCGCAACCTGTAAAAAACTACCTCAATCCATCAAATGGGATGTTTTACCGCACCCGCCGTATTCACCGGATCTGGCACCATCGGATTTCCATCTGTTCCGATCCATGGCACATGGATTGGCTAACCAGCAATTCTTCTCCTATGAAGAGATCCAGAATTGGTTGGAAACCTGGATTGCGTCGAAAAACGAATCATTTTTCAGAAAAGGAATCCGCGAATTACCCGAAAGGTGGAAGAAAGTGTTAAATAATAATGGCCAATACTTTGATTGACCCTATTTCCACAAATAAAAATGCCACGAGTAAAAATAAACTTATGAAAAAACGGCCGTTTTTTATTTGCGCACCTAATAACTGTGAAATTTAATGATAAATTATTAAGAGTTATACTGTTCGTAGCGCATTGAGATTTCAACTTTAATAAATAACAGTTTACACAGTTGAAGTCCCACCACCATCAAAGGCGAGTGCCGTTTCTTTTCTTTATTAATTATCTCAAATGGCCTTTGACATTTGATCATGCTCCAGCCAAAAATTTCCTTGCAGAAGAAACCGAGTCGAGTGCAAAATTACCGGCACCAACACTTCGTTAAGTGATTTTTCACTTTGCCACGCCTTACACGCCGAGGTTTCCCCGAGCCGTGGAAAAAGGCAGTAAACAGCCGCATCCCGCCTCCGGGAAACATTATGTTGCCGCTCTTCACGAGAGGCGAAATTTATCTTAATAGAAAATCAGCATACTGCCGACGACGGTGAGGACGAGGACGACAGAAGGGAGAAGGAGGTTGATGGTCCTGACGGCGGTGGCGGTGGCGGCGGCTGTCGATAACGATGGTACCGCGCGCGCTATCGAACGTCAACGATCGGGCGGATGCCACGAATAATTAGCATAATTTAATCATTCTATCATTAAAATTGCTTACGAAATTCCACGACCCTAAAATGAGGCTGATATAGTATTTTTTCTCCATGCTTTTCACTGGTGTATCTTTTTTCGGTGCGACGCGAAGGAACGCACGGTGTGTTTTCCTCCCTTGTTCCAAAAATCTCCGTCCGGGAAATGCGTTGAATAAGACCGTGCCACTTTCTCCTCCCCGCTCTTTGGAGCATCCTGTTTGATGTTGGTTCGCTTTATTTTTTCCTCTTCCTTGTCGCTTGGTTGGAGGATGCGGTGGATGGCAAACAAATGGAACCGCCCCATGTAACGCTCGCTTGGGTTTGCAAGGCCAACGAGGTCCTTTGAAGCGTTTCAAACGAGAGGAACGACGTACTTTCATAAGCTTTCAGGGGGTTTTCCACGGGGTGGGGGAAAGCAAGATATGTTCCTGACGTGCTTAGCGATTTTCCGCGTCGGCAACAAGCGGGTGTTGTTGTGCCAAAGGTAGGCATTTGGGGACATTCGCTGGTGGTGGCATGGAAATAGGAAGCTAAAATATGCTTTATCAATTTTTCATAGGATCCATTTTCTCCGAAGGATCGGATCTGGCTTCGGTGTGTTGACGCACAGGCGAACGAAGGCTTTTTTGAAGTGGTCCGGATTGATGAAACTGGCTCTCTTTTGTCATTGCGTTTTTTCACATGATGGAAGTGGAGAACAACAAGACAAAAGCGGGCCACCGCCACAAGAGAAGGAGATAAATAAGAAGACAGGAGTAATCCTCCTACCGATAAATATCGCAAAACACGCCACGCAGGTATCAAATGTACGCGAAAGCAACAAGCTGCCACCATTCTTGAAAAACAAAACCCGACATTGTTGCGCTTCCGACAAGGATCAGTGACGTCTGCCTGCTCGCTAAGCTTAAGAAGCCCGGGACTCTGCTGTACGGTTTATCATTCATAACACATAATCAATATCAGCACCAACATGTGCCGTATACAATGATTATGTTGTTTTGTGTGAGCTTCGCTGAGCTTCGGAACTCCTTGCATGACATGTGGATTAATCGAGGATTTTCTCTGAGCTATTTCTGGAGGTTCCTGTTGGAAGAGGCTTCCACAACTTGACCTAAAATATCATGAACAAAAACGAAAAAAAAACGATTTTCTCAACAGCTGATACATGCCATTGTTCTGGTGTTATTCTAGAAATTGGAATTTCGTTGCCAAATAGAATAACTTTCCCACATATTTCTTGCCCTCCGTCAATCGATTGAAAGCAAACCGACATGTAAAAACCTTCCAAATGTTAGCAAAGGGCAAAAGAAACGATTGCCTCTCGCAGCGCGATTTAGCTAGCACAAACCACCTTTTTGCAGCGTGTTGTAAACATGGCCGCCAATTTCCTGCCACGATGCGTGCTAAAGCTTGCCGTTTTTTCCCTTTTTCGCGCTTCAGGTGCTCGATTACTGAAGCGAAACGCCTTAATACACGGATGTGGCGTGTACACCCGTTTGCATGAAGCCGTTTGTTTAAAGCAAATCGTTGCGCGAGGAGCAAAAGAAGTGGGGAGTAATGTTGGATACTTGTAGGCGTAGTACTTCCGGGTGACATGTGGAAATTTGGTTGGATGCCAAAATTTTGCCTCTTCTTAAATTTACAAAAACACTGCGGATTCTGTGATTCTGATTTGAGCAACGTTTCGTAAAAATAAAGGTTTTATGTGTGATATGCTTCCTGTGCCTATATTTCTTTGCTTTTATTTTCTTTATCTACTCTTTAATGGAGCATAATGTGAAATAATTATACGTTTTTAAATAAATAACTAAGGTAGAATGTTTTCTAAGCTTTCTTTATTCAACAAAGGACGGAAATTCATTCGATTTCGTCCATCTTTCTGTCGATAGGTCGTAAGGTTGACCCGGTATGCGGCAAGAAACATCATACCCATGTGAACAGCTCAAGCGCTGGTCGTAAAACCAACCACAGCGACACGGTTTTCCGTCTGCCCTCAAGCGGAATGTATCGAAGCTGCATGGGAACCGGTGCTAGCGGTGTTACATTCTCCAATTCTAGTATTACACCTCATTTCTACCCTGACTACGAGCATAACATTTCGTCGATGAACAGCAACGGACCACCCAGGGACGAGGTTGAATTTTCCTATTCGTTTCGGCAGTTCGTTTAGGTTCCACAACCAGCTGGTCAATTCTTAACATAATAGATTCACCTTTGGCTTGCTTTGTAATAGTCGAACTAGGAGATAGTTTGATGAATAAATAACTTGGACAGTTGATTGGAAAATGTAAAAAAAATTCCAGTGCTATGATAGAACTTAGAAAAAATAAATGCCAGTAGAAAGTTGATAATTCGATATAAATGGAAGCTGCGAAAGCTCACTCGCTCAATTGCGCACCAAAAGAAAACGAGCACAGTCAAATTCAGATAAACGACTCCCTGAAGCACTGAGTGCAGCAATCGACGTTCATACCGGATTCGAAGCCGCGCTGAGGTGTGCCTTTCATTCCGCAAACCGAGATTGCTTTTTCCCAAAAATAAATGATCTGCGAGCCGAGAAATGAAGCCAACTTTTCTCCCTCGATGGGCTCAATCTCTCGCCACAATGATCTGCCGACGTTCGTTTCATCTCGAGCAAGTGGCTTCTGGTTCCTTCGCGGTGGTCCTTGCTCCATTCTGCTGCTTCCCACGGCAGTGTCACGGATATGAATCCGGAAATTTGGAAACTTCGCTTTCTCTATCCCTTATAGTCCATTATCCTTTGCTACTCTACCGGTCTTCTTCACGTCACTCACAAACTGGCGGGCTGAGGGCTTTTCCTCGCGGGCCGGTGTGCGCTTCTTTCTGGAGGCCCAAAGTCAAGTCCTGCTGTGCCGACAACCTGATAGACAATATTCTACCGGCCTTAGGCCCGGCTGCAGTGCCACAGATTAGCTTTCCTTCAACCACCAATACACTCGGTGCACCGGGGAAGTATTTTGCATTCCGGTTTGCCTGTTTGCCTTCCAAGGTAATCTAGTGGTATGCCATTCTGCCCTTTCAAGGATTCTCCTTTTTTGTTTCCTCACAGAGAAAATCTCTCCCTTGGTGCTAGATTCACTTTGATGTCGATGCAATTTCCTTTTCGGGGGCTGCCGAAACCTCACGAAATACGCCCGGGCATTGGAGTTGAAACCGTGTGGTCGCCTGTTTCACCGGCCTTTGTTGGCTCACTTTTCGTTGGTGGGATTTTCGTATTTGAGATGAACTTCACCCTGCAGTCTCTCGGAAAAGCAATGAGACTTTTCGCTGGTACCTGAAGACCGGTTGTCATTACACTTCGGTGTGAATGCTACCGTAAATTCGACACGAGAAAGATTCGATGATTGAGTTTTCGATTGTTATTCACATTATAGGGACAGGCAGGTAATACTTAAGCGATGGTCTCCCGAAGGTACTGTTTATTTGATTTTTGTTGGCATGGGAGTTGTTTGTCAAATAAATTGAAAATATCTAGTACTTCTCTTTCGTGTTTTAGTTTTTTTAACGTTTAAAAACATTTAAAACTGAAGACGGATTAGCAACTACGCCATTTAGAAGGTGCTAGAGCGCCTTGTAAAATCCATTATCTTGTGATTAGCTTATTTTTCTACCTGTTTAGCAGAAGCAATGCTAAATTGAGTTTTACATGACTGACACGTGTCTTGAAAGAATTTAATTTTGTATCTTTATCATGGAGTATTTTCCGAAGCATGTACAATCTAGTTGAGGGTTTTGGAGTTTGATTCAAAATTGACTTTAAAAGTAGGATTAGGTGGCGTGTGACAGTGCAATTACATTGTCTTGTACGTTAACATGGAAGAAATAAATTCAATGGTTGCTTAAAAGATGGGCAGGTTAGGTGTAACTTGCCGGTAGGTGAACATCGTTCCCGATATGTTCATTCATTTCACAACTTCTCCATAGACGGTGTGTTGGTGGTCCCCCGTAACCCGTGGGAAATCTCTCACGCACTCGAGTCCGTTGATGAAACGAAGCGAATAAAAGATGCTGAAGATGGTGACACAATCGTAACGCGTGGAGACGAATTTGTACGGGAAACACAATAATCCACACGGACACGTCGGATGTGCTAAAATCGAATCGAAAATCATCAACCCGTGTGGGAGGTGTTGGTTAACGCGTGTGACACCACCCAAACACCCACCTGTGTCGATTTCCGAGGGTGCAACGAATTTTTCTACTAACACTGAATCGGAAAGACCGCTGGCGATAGATGCTCGGGTCGCAGCATCACGAGGAAGGAAACTGTTAATCTACAGAAAGAAAAAAGCAATCTAACTCATCTCTCCATTGGTTCTCGGGAAGGGACGACGAGGCGGTGAGGCGCCACAATGAAACAAGGGCGACAATAATGGTGCCGAAGACGGGGGCTCGAGCTGGAATTATCCGCACGTTGCCTTACGGCTCGCTGCGTGACAGACATGTTAATTTAATTAGCTTACTTTCACTTGTCACACACTCGCCCAGAGATGAAGATAATAACACTCGCGTCGCCCTCCGTTCCCGGTAGGAAAAATGTGGACCCCTCGCTTGATGAGAAACTTCTTTCTCCGTGTGAAGGAGGATCGCTTGGAACCGAAGCCGCCACGAGATGATGTTTTCGTATGTGACATGAAACGATGCAGGCCGGAGATGAAGAAGGGACATGTTCGAAGGGATGTCATTGGTACGTGTGTGAACACACGCACACCGATCCGCTGGAGAGATCCGCTTCTTGCGATAAGGCAAAATAAGCAGAGATACACACCCTGATGTGATGTGATGTCCTTTGATGGCGGCAAAAAGGTTTCCCAAGAAGACTGTTGCCTTCTCGTCTCTGGTTGAGCGATCTAGAAGTGGGTTTGAAGGGAGGGACTGCTCGGGGTGGTTTGATTGGTGGGATCAGTATTATATACGGTCACTGATTGTGACGGTTACCACGCGTCAGGACCACGCAGACATGTAAAAAAAAGGACACGCAAAGGTTAAGGGCTCGATATGTTTGTATCGTTCGTTCGTTTGGTTCGGTTCGGTTCGGTTTCGTACTGGTGCTGAAGCAACAAGCGGCATATTAAACCATTCGCAGTCGGTGGAAACGTCCCTGCATGCGAAGAGCGTGTACACGTCATACGTCTCCGACGAGTACGAGCAGCATCTGGAGCGGAGAGGCCTGATTACTGATCCTTTTTCGCAGATAAGCAGATGGATGATGATTTTCTGTTTTCCACGGTCTAGTGTTTTTCTTGCCGTCTCATGTCGAGTGTGGGGGAGGGGTTCCGACAGGAAAAAAGGGGTTACCGGGCAGGGGGTGGGAATTTATTAACCCGGGATTTATGACCCTACAAATGGCAGTTCTTTTTTCGCTTCACCGGCCGTTTCGGTGTGCGATGCGAGATTCTTATCGTAATGATGAATGAATGAGGTCACAGGACAAAGTTCGGTGTTTTTGGCACATCGTGCCCGGTGGACTCAAGGGTGGGGGAAAATTGAAAAGGAGGAAGGTGAAGAGTTTTATCGAAAACGGGAGTGAGGAAAAAATCGCTTAAATTTGTATTGCTTATGAAAAAGTGATGGTCTGACAGCGTCGTAAAAAAGACAAAAGGAGATTGAATCGGATTTCAAAGTATATCGTTGTGAATAAACGTTAAAGAGTACGTAATCAATTCTCGATTCTTTTTTAGCGTTATTTGTGTGAATAAACGTTTGGTTACATTTAGCGGGTTGTATCTTATATTTATTCATGTGGTTATTTTGATTTTTTAAGTGTTGTTTTTGTCTCTATAACTTATGTAACATAACAATTTTAAAAGATACTGTCCTAGATATTAATCTGTAGGTGTGACATGGTGCTGGCGGTTAATTAAACCACCACCACGGACGACATGCTTCGTGGAGTGGAAAACGAACCCACAAATCAACTCAATCATCGATGGGAATCATCAAATAAATAGTTTCAGCTCCCTGGTTGACACATGGATACGCATATTTGGACGTGGTTCGGTCGTGGTTTCCCATTTGCGTAGAAACTTCTCATTAGACGAGGTTGTTTGATTCGCTTGGCATCAACATATGGTCACTACGTACCAACCAAGTTTAACACAATTAATCTGTTTTTTAAGCAAAAGTTTCAAACTACTTTCATATCCAATACAGTTTTGAAAATATTATGTCTAAAAGTACGACATTATAACACCGCATATGAAAGAGTTTCATTAAAAAAACCAACATGGAATTCTACTAAACAACATCACACTCGGAAAGTGGTAATGTGATTAGGTGTAACGCCAGCAAACCACTGCTGCCAGGGTCCGGTCCTCTGCAAGGATCATCGAACAAATATATTGGTTCTCCCCCCCACTGGGTGACTTAATTAAAATCTGAACACTCACCACAAATGCTTTTATGTGCAGTTTCCCCGCTTGCCACCGGGTATCTGGAAAAGCATATCCCCTTTCAGGCGTGTCCCAAAATGCGCACTGGCCAAAACTTGGTTTTCAGATTTTGGGTTGTGGCGAAACCCGAGAACCTCACTGGGTACAGATAGCGATCACTATTGGATACCCTCCAAAGGATCTACCGGGGTGTGGCTTGATTGGTGATTGGATTGGCCCGGTCGATAGTTTTGACTTTTCGTCGCTTCGGATCGGGGAGGGTAAGTTGAGAGGTTGCCAGTTTTAATAGTGCCATCTGGAACATATTTCGATCATTAACCGTTCGTGAATGTTAAGTTCCGTGCGAAACTTTTCGTTCGATAATGAGGGTTCCGTGTATCGTATAGATCGATATCTGCTATATTTCCATTACGCAAAAACACAAACCAGTCACGCAATTCAATTGAACTCGAAGAAAATAGCTTAATTTAACCTCATTATTTTTGTATGTGTTTGTTTAAACGAAAATTAATGAATAGACCCTCGCTTCTTTCAGTCCATAAGCTCTTTTTATAACAAATGTTTCCACCCTTTAAGAACTTTCTTCAATGTAATTTTTTATATAGCAGGAATATAAATTGACATTTCCATTGCAACACGCAGCTTGAGTTTATAGGGGAGTGAAAATAAATATTTTTTTCGCTTTGAAGCGAACGATTTTTCACAAGATTACACATCACGCCGTCCATCCGTCCGTCCGTTCGCCTGTTGATGACTAAATAATTGTAGTTCAGTGCAAACGTTTGCATAACTTCTTTTGATCCGCCCTTTTCTAACACCCCTTTTAGGATTTTCCCGAGCGTACGCCAGACCAGACTCCGTCATGCGACCCTTTTCCTTCATTTTCCGTGCGCCAGGAGTTACATTAAAAGTGGCAACATTTCTGTGGGATGTATGCTGGCTTTTCTCTAGATTTTTCTACCGCGAAAGAATTCAATTGTCATTGGAATATTACTTTTTATAGCCCTGTTGCTGTTCGCGAGGGAAAGTACATTTGCGTTTTGCGCAATCCGGTACTTTCTTTTCCCGATCTTTTCTGGGGGGTAAAAGTAAAAAAAGTACCGAAATGAAATCCCTCCCGGGGAAAAGTGGCGTCTACTCTGTTTCGGGATTCATCTTCGTTGTGGCCGTTCCGAACACATCTTGGTTCCCACACACTCCTACCGTTTTTCCGTTAGAAAATAACAACAAAAAGGGGAAGGAAAACCCTCGCGGAAAGGCACGTGTTTTTTCCGGAAAGTAGGCCCGCAACACACCGAAGTCCCATACCTCGCCCCGTGTTCCACGTCATGCACCGGCGATTTTTGAATGGGGGTGGAATAAAATTAAATCTGCATCAGCATCGGCACAGATTCGCTGGTTTCGTCCTGTTAAACACTTTAACACACCACCGGGAGCATCGGTAAGTTCACCACTGTTATTTCCTTACCGTCGGTAGCTCTCGTAACCATGGGAAAAGTAAAAGTTCTGATTGCTTTTTCTCCCCTCGAAGGAACAGGAAGAACCACTGAGAGTAAAAACGCGGTTGTGAGTTGGTGGGATAAATGGACAAGGATAGACGAGGGATGGGGCAGGGCGTTGTGAATGGCCCGCGGGAGGCAAACATATATATTAGCATTCAATGACAGTAATTTGTTTTGGATTATAATTACGTTTTAAAGCAGCGGCAAATGAAAAACTGCTACCATGACTACGTAAATATCGTCCTTGACGTGTATTGGGCGCTCGAGGACATCCACCGAGGGTATATTTACACTCCAAGGAAAATTGAATCTGAAAATAAAGATGCTGAACTTGAGGTTGTTTGATTTGTTTTACTTCAATGAACCTGTCTCCCAATCAAAATGTCATAAGACTGTTTACTCCTGCAACATGATTTGTGATATTGAAATTACAAAACTTCATGGTTTCTTTCAAGTTCTTCGATGTTATTTTTATTGCTTAAAGATCTTATTGATGTTGGTGTGTCTTTAATGGCACTCCGATCGATAGCTCACAGTACGGCAGTTTAGTCCTACATGAACATATTCCGTTGTATCCTTCGGTAATCCTTCATCTTTATGCGTCGCTCTTTGGGGGTACATGCCAAATCCCTGCAATCCTTGCCCTAATCCTCTCGACAGTGTGTATGTGTGTGTGTGAGAATATGTGTTTTCGAAGCCAGAGCTCCAAAGTTGGTGTTTACGGTGCAGTGGGCATGTAAATTTTTTCCCTGCACAAACGGCTGCCCTTGGATCCTGACGTTCTTTTAGTTGATCCTCCTTTATACATAAACATATACACCAAAACACTAAGAATGAAGGGAGGCAAAGGGGGTTCAAGCCGTCGATGAGGGAGGACCTAAACGAGCCCCCGATGGAGGACCTCAACACAGCAAAATCTCGGCCCAAAAGTGTCCTTGTAATGTTTTCTTTACTCAACAAGCGTCTCTTTTGCGCTCACGTGTGTTTTCCCGTTCGCATCGCTGCCTAAGCAGGGTGAAGAAAAACCTAGTCTTTGGGTCGGGAAACGCTGGGAAAGGATTTCCCAGTGCGAGCGAGGGTAGGCACAGTGACGTGACTTTTCCATTAGCGCCAGGAGGGGTGGGTGTGGTTTCATTGTATACGTGTGTCCGTTTGTGTGTACCTCGGAGTCCGCTGGGAGCGGTAAGGATTTTCTTCCTTTCGAAGTGTTTGGGCTTTTCCTTCCGAGTTCGAACCAGCCGAGGCACCTCGAGCACACTGAAAAACCGCAAGCAGGAAAAGTATATTTTGTTTTGATGTTGCGTCGTTTGTTGTTTCCATTGGTTCACTCTACTCTCTTTCTCTTTCTTTCTATCGCTCTCGCTTTTCTTCGTGACCTGTTTTTTATCTCTTCTTTATGCGACTTTAATACCTTTGCGTCTCGAAGGCATCCTTTATGTGCTGGTCGATGTTAAATGATGGCCTAAAAGCCTCATTTTTGAAGCCTAGCAACACCCGGTCCCTGTAGAATTACGCACATGAAGTTATTTTGATAATCTGTTTATCGGCTCGATTGCCATCGGGTAGCGGAAAAGGATTCGGAAGGAAGGTGTGAAGTCGGTGAAGGAGTACAATCATGAATTCAACTCAACCCGACGGTAACGCATCCTTAGAGTCTAATAGGTGACATAATGCCCGTGGAGATGCTGCTCGAGGGTTTGTAGTGGTTTTTCGCCACCTCTGAAGAAGATCCTATTCTCCACAGAGGGTGAAAAGATGCTGCCAAGGTTGAGTTTGCTAGCGGACATGCACTCTCTGTCATCTGCTTTATTCATTGCGCTTTGTTTCATTGGCAAATATGTTTTGGTTTGTTATTTCTGTTATTTTGATTATCTTGATATTAAGAATCTTATGAGCTGCCTCGCTACTTCTATCATTATATTTCCGGTATATTTCAAGTACGTCTGTCATTCGACAAAAGTGGCCTCTTTGACGGCGCTGTTTACATGACTGTGCATCTACCTCTTACGTTGGTTTATATGGTTTTGTTTCCATCGTCTTTCAAGAACATCTTTCCTATGACATAATTAACCTGTTAGTCGACGCTGCTTACATGACTGTAGTATTTTAATGACATGAACTCTTCACTTTGTTACCTTGCATTGAAAATTATGGACTTGCAACCAACTCTTCACCTAATTCATACCGTGTTACGTAAATCCGACCAAGGACCAAAACAGGGAAAGGAAAAACCTCACTCGTGGTGTACGGTTGGATGAAAAGCTTTGACGTTTCGTTACAAAGCTAGCAAACAAGACGTACGACATGCATCGACGTGTTGCTTTTTCGGTGCCATGGAATAGTTGTTAAGTCAACTACATCCGAGGCCGGGACGTCCATCCCAAAGGCAGCAAACGACCGAAAGCAGTGGCCCCTTTCGGTTGACGTGTTCCACCCGCTTCGCGCTACCGAGTGAGTTGTGTTTTGCTTGGCGAAGAAATAACCAGCGGCAATTAAGTAGTTTGTTCTGTAATTTAAATTTCTTGTGCAGTGCTGGGTGCTCTCTGGGCTCGTGCAAATTCTGGGCGAGTGCTCGAGAAGACCACACACGCCATTGCGCGGATGGTCCCATGGCAAGTGTTGAGTTAATGAATTTGTACTTGTGTGTTTGCACCAAAACCCACTGGCCTGACTGTGTGCCAGTGTGTTTGGGCGCGGAAGCGGAAGCTCGGGCACGTTTCCACCGTTAACCGACAGCTTTTGTATGCGCCCGACGGCGGCGAAGCCCAACACGGGCGCTCATTATTCTGGGCAATTTCGGAACCCAGGAGCGTCAGCAAGCAACAGTGTCACCATCACCGGGCGTTGTTTGACGTAACAATTTGCACCACGTTGACATACGTGTGGCAGAAGATCGGTGGAGAAGCTGATGGATAAAGCGCCGTTAAATGTTGCACCGACGTCCTGGGGGAAGCGTAACCAGCCAGGCCCACGTCTTATCGTTCCGGGAAAGCGTTACATAATATTTACTCACCCGGAGCGGATGGAACGGTGGCGTTTTCCCGGGCGGACTTAGCGGGGAGAAAAGTTGTGCATCTTCACTATCCTTACGTTGGGCCGAACTTTGAAGACATATTGACGGTCCGTTGGATGCTGCTATTTTGGGATTAAAAGTTGTCACCCCTGTGGTCGGATGAAGGTCCTGCAATGTTGGCGTTCTGCATAGGTTCTTCCTGACGGGCAGAGCTCCCAAGTGTCCTTTCTTGTGCCTTTCCTTCCGAAAGTGGTTGCTTCCGAAGTCGATAAGGCAGGCACAACCATCAGCACGTTCGGGGGTGCTTTTTTGGACGTGGCATACGCTCAATGCCGGCTCATCAGAACCGGGTTGCCAAGGAACCAAAGGGAGCAGAGCACAACTTTTTAATCACTTGAGCAAGCAGCACGAACTCTCACCTTCGGCTCACACCAGCGGGGCGTGTGTTTTCTTTTGGTATAATTTAATTTTCGGTCCCACTATTAACTCCGGGCCCTGGTATGAATTGATGATGTTGTCTTAACGTAATGGTTGCGTTTTGCCGTGCTTGGGAGGCCGACTCGGTGCGTGTCATATCTGGGATGGCTCACCGAGGATCATCGTCCGATCGGATGAGGCGGGTTTTGAAACGAAACGGTTTTCTCAAAACATTGCATTATCAAAAACCACATACGGTTCTTTTATAAAATTGCCTTATATCTGTTTTGTAATGTTTTTACTTCTCATTTTCGTCAATATCTGCAACCTTCAATAATTTTCTTCTTCTTCTATTTACAGGTAAGATCTCCAAACATAACAGCTCGATGGAAATTTTCTCCTTACGTTTATCTAAGATTGGAAAAGGTATAACCAATAAAACCTAAAATTATTTGGAACTCGATGGTGATACCATACCTTAATGCTTTTAAACAACTCAATTTCGTAAGTCATGTTTTATAATGGCTATGCAGGCTTTTTATACAACGGCATTCCCGTAATCCACCTTCTCTACTGAAATATTATTTTGCCCCCAAAATCTATCATTTTGTCAAGAAAACCCATCTCCTAATGTAACGCCCTCCGCGCTGCCAAGGAGGCAGATTTCCTATTGTGCGCCAAGATTAGGCTTACCCCTCGCCATCCCACTTCATATCTCATCGGACAGATCGCTTTCTGTCGGCTTACGATTTCGCTGTGTTTTGTTTTCCTGATCGCACACAATCAAGCGAGAAACAAACCCCACGCCCCTCGGGATTCCGGAGCGGAGTGGACATCTTCGTAATGCCGAAGACGGTCCAACCAACCATCCAATTGTTCCTTTCGGGCACGGGCGGCACGGATTTGTGGCTTCGGATTGTTATTCGGCTTCCACATAAATATAGATTTCGGTGCTGAAATGGCGACTATTTCCGCCCGGAGTTCACTTGGGCGGACTGCCATCCTGAAGAGATACCCAGCGTAAAAAGTGAAGCTAAGAAATCTTTTGCGCCACAAAAGACCTCTTTCGCTGGGGAATGATACACACACGCACACATACATACACAAGCGTGCCACAAAAGCGACGGCAGTAAAGCAGATTATAAATATCGTTTATCTAAACGAAATATTAATGGACTCTCCGGCAATGGGTTGGCTCGAGGTTGGCCACGCGGTGAGTTTTATGTTACACCACCCCGCGTAGATTTCCGCTCCCAGCACCGGGAAAGCCTCTCACCCCCTTTTACTGCAGAAGGCAACAACTTCCTTTGTTGTGTCGTGCTTGGCCCGAACGCTTTCGGTGGAGCTGACTCCTCGCAGCAATAACTGAACTGTCTCACGATGTGGCACGAAAACCACGACAACCCCCGTTCCATCCCGGCAAACCCCGGTGGGAACTTTGTCACTTGGTGTTTCGAGTCGGGTCGTTCGATTTCCCGCTCGTGGACTACCATTTGCGGCGTACCGGGTCGTGTAACGGGCGGAAGTTTTTTTTCCTCTCCACTCTTTTTCGTCCTGGCTCCGTGAACTATGCGGGATTTGTAGGAAGAAGTTGCTTCCGCCGGAAGACCGGGAGGCGCCACCGCGGTGAGCCGAAGTTTGATCGATTTTTCCGATAAAATGCGCGCACGCGGGAGGAAAAAAAACGGAACAAATGCAAAAGACCCATTCTTCGGAGGAAGAAAAGGGAGGAGGGAAAAACAAAAGTCCGCGAATCGACGGGCGCTGCTCTCGAGGCGGTGCCACCCCCCACGGCGGGATCGTGACGATGCCATTCCAGGCGACATAGCACCCCTCCCCCACCTCTCTCATTCCTGCATCGTGCAGACCTAACCTGGCGTACGGAGGCTTTTGTCGCTTGCCGGCGTGTCGTGGGCATAAAACCGTAGTCATGTTTCCAATTAGTCCACACGGTGCCCACATTTGACGCGTTCCTCCGCGGGCGTTCTGCTCCGGAGCCTCGCTCCTACCGACCGGCGGAGACATCGTGGAGTCGCATTACGTGTGTCGAGCTGTCGTGTTGTGTCTCCCTCGAGGGAGCAAAAGCTGCTCCCCATCCGGAGCTTGTGAAAACGAGACGGAATCCCGGCGAATGGTAGCTTCGCCAGTAGCAAAGTTTCAGTTTCACACCATCAATCACGATGAGAATGCAAATCTCCGGCTTTGGGAAATCTGTGGCAATCTGCAAACCGTGCGAAGGTGGAACTCCCCGCGGACGTTGTTGTGATTGTGAGGGCAGCTAACTATCCATTTTTGAAAGCCACCGAGCTTTGAGAAGCAGTTGGACCGAGCTGTCGGCTGTTCGTCCAATGCTCCGCCATTTAACGAAAGGACGTACGTCAATCGAATTAAGATAACACTTTTATCCGAATCATATCAGTCACATTCATCAGATTTTGGTTTGGCGATTTGAAAACAAGAAGTCGTTTGCGAGATAATCCTATCGAAAGGAAAAGTTGTGGAAGCCAAACGGTGGGTAGAGGATTGAACGAAAGTCGAAGATCGCGATAAAAGTGGGATACGAAGCGAACGAGGAAAGCCACGAAATGAGCATAACGAACATAAGGATATAACATAGGATAGGTGTGTCTCGTTCATCTCGTGCCGCAAGATGATCACATCCAAGGCAGATGGCTTTTTAAAAAATCGGTGGCGAGCTACGATTTCCAGTTGACAGCCATTTATATCGGCTTAACGAAACAGGCGGACACCGTCGTCGCCGTCGGTGGTGCAACAACGGAATAAAATGAAGCAAAACTAACCTTTAGCCACGGATCGCGAGGGATTTGGCCGCCCGCAAAGCCTCCGGTCCGGCCGGATGGAGTCATCTCTCGTGGCGGTCAGTTATTTATGCCGCTGGTACTTCACCGAGTTCACAGGGTTGTCTGTTTTTCTTTTCTGAATATCGCCGTCGTCGTCGCAGTCGTCGTCGTCTTGATCCGATAAGCGTCCAAAGGGAGGCCAAACAACCAACCAAGAAGTATGATCAACCCGAACGCGAGCGACCACACGCTGCGATCACGCCGCAATGCTCCAGTACATAACCGGGGAGAGCAAAGGGAATTGAATTTCAACCATAACGAAGTGCTCCTTATGCTTGCACCCAGGGACACACACACTCTACGAGCCCTTTGATATGGGTGGGCTGGGCAAGCGTGTTCCGATTCTGACCCGCGCTGAATCGAGCAAAACTCTTGCAATGTGCGGTCGAGCGGGCGGGTGAGGATTTATTGTCATTTTTATGGATTTGACAGAACTGTTTCGATGAATTGAAAGTAATGGAGATCATAATGTTACTTGAGCGTGTAACTTGGCTCGGTTTCGGCGAAACGAGACGACATACGACATTTATAAATCACAATTTTTATTTCCACGGCAAGCACCTCAGGGAAAAGTGTCGTTTTCCCCCGTCTGCATCGTAGTAAAATTGATGACAGTTGACTTTTGAACTGTAGTATTTTAAAATAATTTACAAAACGGTACACAAAGCTTTTGGAATGCACGGTTCGAGACAGAATCTTCAACTCGGAAAGTTTGCGAAATATTTCCCCAACATAAGTGTCAATTCTGAATTTTCTTTTCAAATTACAGCGTGGAATCAGTAAGTGACATGAAACGTATTGCAAGCAAAATCCTCACGTTAACTTTCAATTATCCGCTAGCTTAAAGGTTTCCATCATGCCCACAGGCACATCATCAGTCAATGATTGCAAATCCTTATCAACCGGGCGAGAAGCAGAGCGTTCAACTAAAGCAAACATTCCTTTCCCCTCCCGGCCCTCTACGAACGAATCCCGATTCCATCTTCTCCGAGGCGACCGTGTGATGGATGGGTTTCTTGAAACGATACACTGTCCTTTCTGGCTCAAGATTGACTCTAATGTCATCTTGTCGTGCCGTAAAAAATGACACTCGCCAGCAGAAGTGGGTGCGTGTGTGTGTGCGTGCGTTTGTGTGTTAACAGACACGCAAAGCCACCCGCTAAGTAAGTTTCATCCGGATGCGGATCTAAGCCGCCCTGTCCTCTTGGTGCTTAGTCAAACCATTAACGCACAAAATACAACCTTCCGAGATTGGAATGTGTCCTGGTGCAGGATCTGAAGAGCCCTCGTAGAGCGGGTACAGGGCAAATCTTAAATTAATCCCTTCCTAACGAGCCTACTTTCGGATCTCTGTTGAGCCGAGCGAACGCTGAATGTACGAAAGAGCGGAAGGGCCTTCGATTTGTGCTGGCCTTCGTTTTTGGTCCTTGGGGACTTGGGGAAGGATTCCTCCCGCTTTGGGGAGTGGATTGGAATCAATTCGTTGCAAATGAGCGTTGTTTTAGTCCATTTCCCGGGGGTAAGGGAAATTGATGATCGGGCACCGAAAATCCCTGCCAACGCCCCAGCCGGGGGATGACTTTTCCGGATGAGCTCTCGCATTAACCCCGAAGAAGACTCCGAGTATTTGTGCTCTTTTGATGCGGGAAGAGATGGGAAAGAAAAACCAGAAGCTTTCATTAATTTCACACAATTTGTTATCGTATCGACGCGACAGACCACCGCCTTCTTTGCGAGTGATTAATCATATGCAGCATGGAAAAGGAGGCAGAATAAGGTTTGGTGAAATCCAAGACTCCGCCACCCATTTCAATCCATTATCTTGCCCGCATTATTCGCGTCGATTCTTTTTTCTTCCCTTTCCAGTTGAATATTCTAATCTTGCGGTTTCTGTTACTACATTCAATGTCGTTTAGTTAAGCCTCACTCTTGCTTTTTTTCATTTTCAAGCGAACACGCCCACCATGAATTGGGGTTTAACTTTTTCCTTCCACCAAGCGCCGGTGGTGGTTTCGAAGTGAATAAACAAATTAATTAATTGACTGTCATGTTTGACTGTTGAACGATTAATTTAAAGTGGAGGGTTGAAACTTTTTTTTTCGTTCGTTGAGAAACCTTGAGCGCGTGTCCATCCCGTTGTTGGATGGTGGAAATTTACATGAACAGAACCGAAGAAAAATAAACATGCGAATTAATTATCTCTGGCCGTGAAGATCCGGTGGGAGAAACTAGATGTAGTGTTTCGGTGCACGTCTTCAGACTTCGATGCGTTAATCCAGCCGGAGTTGGTTTCGATTTCGATAAGTTTAGTTTATTTGTGTGCCCGCTGTGCGGAGTAAAACATTCCACGCCCGGAAAAACGAACGGAAAACTCCTCGAATCGCTCTGTTATGCGCAGGAAAAATAAATCTCGCACAACTTGTTAGCCAGTTCATTTCCGTTCCATTCGTCCGGCATTGCGTTGGCAATTGGCGTTCGACTGATCTGCTGGTGGGCTAGATTAATGCGTAATTCCCAATTGCTTCGGGCGAGGAAAATCAACCCCAAACTCTCTCCTTTCCCCGACACACACACACACACGCACTCCGAAGAGCCGCGAGAACGGGAAGCAAATGCTCTTTACTCTCGGTGCGAGTTGAAACATAACGTTTATCGCCGAAGCATGATTTATTGGTCCCAACGTGCTCCAACCCAACCTTCGGGGGAGCCAGGAAAACTCTTTGGGAGGGATGAGACGGACGAGGGGGAAAACTGATTTCATGCCACGAACTCAACGGGTTACCAAATCGAGCAAATCGAATTTCCCTACCACCCTCCCGACATCTGCTGAAGCAGTGGATTCCATGCCCCGATCCTCTCCCCCCCCCCCTCCCTCAGATCCCCATGGATTAATCGGCCGTGAGTGGTCGGTGGCGTTCGAATACCCCCCGGGGCGGTACAATTGATTTCTTCCCGTGAATGAAATAATTGGTTAGTCGTTTGCCGCCTCACTTTTATCCTCCCCCCCCACCGAACAGGCCAACCGGCCCCCCACCGACCCGGCAATCCTTTTGGGGAAAGGGTCCGACACGTTGGAGTTGGGTCCCGGGCTGCGCTGGCCCGGTGGAGAATGGACTGGTGCTGGCTGGTTGCTACTGATGGGTTGAGCTGATAATTTTCACAGCTCGTTGTTGTATCGCAGGCGCGCGCTGTCGCACGACGAAAACCTGAAAGGGCAGTTGCGCATTACTTTGACAACTTAAAATGTCACTTTCCATTTGACAGGTGATTGGCAATTTGAGCTACCTGCAGTGGGGACATTGATGGGTCCCTCGTTGTGGCAGGTAGATGGGGGTATGGAGGATGGGCCAGGGTGGTCCGACACATGGAAATGGCTCCATTTTACACGCTTGTGAATTTTTTAAACAGGTTTTTGTTCGTCGTTTATTGCCGCATGTCATGTTCCGTTGAGTGATATTGAAAAACGAAATCGAAATCAAAAATTGGTTTGCGTTACAAAGTTCACTGATTGATTAAACTTTCAATTTATTATCGTACTGCTTAAATGAAGGTTAATTTACTTTGATAATATCTAATGAAATAACTTCGTAATATCTCTTTCGATTTTTAAAGATTATTAATGGTGCTTTTTATATGGTGCTATAATTTAGTCATTATTCAACCTTCTATTTTAAAGTATTTTTTAAGTCAATTTCCTCCGAGATGCTTCCAGACATATGGCACAACTTGTTCTTCCATCATCAACATCATCTTTGTGGATGATGACAAGACAGAGTTGTCACCCGAACCGGAGTGTTCCGAACAGTGGAACAGTGTACCTGGTGGTACAACGGACTCCCAAAGTCACCCTACTACCGGTCTTTGCTGCGGTTCTGAGAGCTGTTCGTAGCTGGGTCCGGGTCTGTAGGGAATATTTTAAGCACCATAATCTGCTAAAAAGTTATTCCATCTATTTTGCTCCGTTCCGTTCCGGCCGGGTAACGTAAAACGGTAACGACGACATGTGGGCATACCCGGGACAAAGCATAAGTTGTTGGAAGCTTTTGCACCCGAAAGGCACCCCCCGAGAGCTTAGTGAGGCGATGTCACCGCCATTTCGAAACCGGACTTTGTTACCTTAGGATGTTTTATTTTACATTCTTCAGAGTGTCTCACTTTCTCTCTCCCTGTCTTTCGGTGCCCTGAGAACTTCTTCTTCGACTTTTCTTTCCGCAAAACATAACGAAAACAGCCAAACGGAATCCTTCTCTTTCACCTCGGCATGCAACCTGTCGCAAACGCGAGCTAGCGACGGGAAAAAAGGAGCACCCCACGAAGACAAAGCGGAACCAAATTTATATTTATATATTTTTCCCCATTCCTTTGGTTTGGGACCTGTCAATGTTTGCCGTGGAAAGCTTCGCACGAAGGTACGCTCGACGACGACGACGACCTCTTGGCAACCCTCGAAAAAGTCGCCAGGATGCGGCCCGTGGGGGTGTTACATAAGACCAACATTTGTCTCCTCTGAATGGCTTTCGCTGCGGGACGGGCTTTTCTTCGGTGCTCTTCAAAAGTCGGCCAAAAGATAGCGAAATGTATGTACATAGTGTTGCCGGCCTGTGCCAGTGTTGGTATGCAGGTGTCACGAATCGTTCGCCTCTTCACTGGAGAACGAGACCGTTCCGGAGTTTGCGAGTTTGCGGAAAAGTCGCCCTCCGGAAATGGGCTACTCATCGCCGGCGCGACGTTTTCGGGTTCCTACAACCGGAGTGTCGTCTTCGTTACGTGCCAGTTCCCCATGTCCGAGGGATAGTTTGCGTGGGGATGGGTGTGTGTGTGTGTATATGTGGGAGGAAGTTTTCCCCATTTCGCCTCAACCGTGTCTCCAAGGGTAGAGCTAGTGCTGATTTGTTGGTCGTGTGAGAAAATGCCATCTGTTCTCGTGGTGGAAAGGCTCTGCAAAGGGGGCGAAGACATGAGCGTAAAACTGTCGTTCGTGGCGAAGGCGCACTTGAATGACGTGGGGATTTCTTGCTTGTATCGAAAGACATCGTTGCCAGGGCGCCACCCGCCTTCCCGGGGGCGTTACGTAACTATGGAACGGAGGGAAAGAATTCGAGCGGATGAAGGGAGGGGGAGAAAGAATTTTTCTTCAGGGAGCAGCAGAAAACTCGCGCTCTGACGACCACCACACCATCGTGCAATCGAAGTGGAAAAGATCCGACAGCTTTCGAACGTCGTCGCCTTCGAGCGACACATCTTCGGAAAAGATTAGTGTCAAAACATGATGTTGTATTATTTTTCCGGCTCTGCTGGTTTTCGGAGGAATCACCTTTGATTAGGGTACCACCACTTTCAATTGAGGTGGAAAATTTGCTCATGGTGGACTTTAAGGACGTTCCGACTAGAAATGGAAGAAATGTGTTTGGTGAGTAAAAAGTTGGATGCGGAGAGATTAGCAATATATATTTCTTTTAAAAAGTTGAACGAAGAGAAAAATAGATTTCCGTTGCGTTTGATCATTCATGGAATTCAAGCAAGTTAAATGTTGCTAAAAAACTGGAATGAATTTTTCTACACAATCTCTCCTGTGGATCAGAACAACTGTAGTTAGTGCTATTCTCTCCTTCCTCGCACATTTTTCCTCGGCTTATGAAGTTGAAAGAATTTGCCTCATTTTCGAAACATTTCTGGCAACAATCGTACAAAGAGATTCAAAGCAGATGCTCAAACTTCCCGAAAATGTTTGGCGAGTTAAAACGTGCCGGTACCAAACACACCGGTTTCAACCGTCGACCGGCTTTTCTCTACCCCTGCCACCCAGAAACGAACACAAAGCCTTCGGAACACCGGCAGTCCCGGCTACTTCTTAGTCCACTCCATCCATTTCCCCCCGGTGCGTATCTTGATAACTCCGAAATCCGGAAGCGGGAAAAATCTCTGTTCATCTCGACTTTGCTGTCGAGTGCTTTTCTTTTCCCCATCCTGGCGCTCCGCATAACTGGTGGGAAGTTCCGGTTTTATGTTTTCTGGACTACGCCTTGGTCGGGACGAGGAACTTGCCGGTTATCCGATTGGCTCCGTGCTGCGCGCGGTGTTGTTTGGAAACTCGGGCAACAAGAAACTAGGACAAACTGCCCCGCACCGTGAAAGATAAAGGGTCAGAACAAGGTGCCCGGCTAGCGGATGGAGCTAATGGTGCGCCAACAAAGCGGTGAGCCATTTTCCGTAATGAGACGTAACAACGCAAAAATGCTGGACAGAAACCAGATAGGGTGAGTTTTGGTGAAGAAGGAGGGATGGAAAGTAGTGGAGCTCGAGGCAAAATATTCCGACGGTGTGTCGGGCCATTTCCGGGTCCGTAACATCCAAGAGCACCAACACACACACAAAGCTACGTGCATAGATGCGGGCAAAGGATGAGAAAATTGCTGCCAAGCTATTACGGAGGCATTCCATCGGATTTAGATGGCACGAAAGAAGAGGGAGTGTGTAGAGAGCCGGCACCGGAAGGAAACCAGCCCCAGAGGATGGGCAGAAAAGAAATAATAATCCTAAAATTACAACTAATTAGAAGCAAATTGAAACAGTACGACGGGCTACTGCGCGCGCTGGACTTCTACTGCTGCGTCCACTACGGCACCGTTCGTCCTTTCCGGGTTGTTACGTGTTTGTCTTTGTGTTCAACTGGTGCCCGCAGCTTCCGGTTGCGGGAAGTTGGATACTTTTGTACTCGCAGGGTTGGGAGGTCTGGTGGAAAAGGTTCTTGGTTGAGACGGAAAATTGGAATGCTGGTCTCTCAGTCCGCGTTGCGGCGACTGGGAGTCATTTGGAAGAAGAAATAAAGAGCTCGAAGAAACATTAATGTTCCGGTAAGATTTGGTCTGTAGGGCAGCTTTAATGTTGCAGAGATCGAAAGAATTGTTACAAAATCGTTTCTTCTGTCATAAGGAGGGAACCCAAAACCTTTGTGTTTGTTAGACAATTTTGGTTCATAACTCTAAAACAAATTTGGGGAAAGTATTTATTAAAAGTCCATAATTTACTGAGTTCATACGTTTAAATATGCGAATCAAAGCTTCAGCGTGTATATGCTACACGCAATGTCTGCTAATCCGATCGAAAACAATCACTTTCCCTCGCGAGATGGTGATTGATGGGATTCCGAAATGGCATGAGCACTAATTGATTGTTGAATTAGTTCGCCAGAGATCAGAGATCGCCCGGATTTCATTCGGACGGCCATATTCATCCCCCCCCCTTGCCTCTCTCTGCGGCAAACATCTCCCATTTCCAATCACTTACCAGATTGCGGATTTCCATCATCAATAAACGGTCCGTTCTTGGAGGGCCGATGAGCGCATATTTCTCGCGGACACATGTTTGACAAAGACGCGTGCTTATTAGTGTGCGCGCTCGGTGTGTGATGAGTTCATGATTTGTACGAAATCCGTTACGTAATAAGTGTCGCTTGGGGGGGCCGAAGATGGGTCGGGGAGACGGGAAAAGGCGGGTTTTTGGGTGGAGATGCTTTTAGCCGCAACCCCTCGCGGGAGTGTATTTTGAGGTTAAGTGTGTTTATGTACATGCGATACGCGCGATACGATACCGGCGGATGTGCGGCCCGGTGAAATATGGGCGATGGGCCCAAGTCCAACTCTCTTAGAAGCAGTCCGAAAAAACAAAGGCGAAAAAAAAACTACCCGCCGTCGATCGTCGCCCGGGGTCGGATGTTTGGGCCGTTTGAGGCAATGCTTATCTAAGGGCAATGTAACGTTGTTTCCTGCCTCGGGGCAAACGAACAACCTTAAGAAAAAAAGGGCGATTGCGTTTCAGAACACTCACGCAGGTATTGGTTTTTGGAGGGGCCGATCCTACCCCTTAAAAAAAGGGTTGGTTCAATAAAATGTGCATTCGAGACATGTAGGTCAAACACGTCAAGTTTCATTTTCAAATTTCTAAAACCTTTGAAGAGGTTCATGAGTTGCTGTGCTTAACGAATGCTACGGAATGTTTTGTTAATGATGTTGACTAGTTATCTTATCGGAAGTGTGATTTGTTTGTAGTGCTTCCCGTTTTATACTCCGATCTCAGTAACAATGATGCTTAAGAGTGTGTAATAGGATTTACAGTAAAAAATGAACATTTTTTTAATATTTCAGACCTTACGTTTAACCACAGCAACGATTCAATGTTATGAACAAACCAGCTGCATAGCATTAATCAAATTATTTCATGGTTGGCAGATTTGAAAAAATATCAAACACATTGTGTATTTTTCTCCTTCAAGATATGTGTGGGAATCTGTAGAATTTAGTTGAGGAAGGTTTGCCCCAGGAGGTGAAAGCGGGTGAAGTTTGTACGGAAGTTATGGCTTCCTTAATTCGTGCAGTTTCGTGCACACATTTTTATCTTGTTGTATGGCTGTGTATGTATGTGTGTCTTTTGTGTGTGTGTGTGTGCACGCGGAACAAGTTATCCCGCTGCTGTACAACGAATTGAACAGCAAGTGCAGATATCGTTTCTAATTCGCTCGCTGAACGAAAGCTATTAATCATCCACTTTTCTCCCCGACTTCCTGTGACGCGCGCAGTCCAGATTTTTCCGGAGTTTTCCTCCTCCAGCATCCTGCTGGACACGGCACACTGGTCTGTTCCGTGCACGATTTCCCTCCCGCTCGCCCTCCTTCCCTTTTGCGAAAACAGTACGCCCACCAACTGCTGGTCACTGTTGAAGCGTAGGAAAAAAAAACACCACCCGAAGGCAAAAACACATATGGAAACTGTGCACGAACCAGACGGCAATTTCCCGGTGGCGGTGGAAAATTTCACCTCATGTTTTTCGGTGCAGAGCGATTTTTGCAGGTATATGTGCGTGTGCACACGAAACAGACGATTCTCCCGAGGGTGGTCAGTTGATGTGTGTACGTATGTGTGAGTGTAGAGGTCCGCTGCCTACCCTCCTTCCGGCCTTGCGCCTGGTGAATGATGATTTGCCGTTTCGCGGATGCTGTCTGTTTTTGAAAGATTTTTCATATTTATTTTGTTACGTTTCGTGCCACGGGTTTTTTCCCGTTCAAAACGCTCCCCGACCGGCGACTGGCGGCTGGTGGAAATTGATTCCATCAGACGTGAAAATCGAAAATCGGATCCGTCGTTCTGGAGCGATCGGAAAACCGGGGAAGGGAGGATCGACAATGGTGGAAACTGCCACCCGCCTAGCTGCTAAATATATTGCAGTGTATCATGAAAGTGCAGCTCCAGGGCACGCGGCAGAATGGGATCCGATTCGCCTGGTCCGGTTCGTGTTGTGTTTTGCAGTGTGCGAAAAATTAATTATATCAATTTGAAGACATTACTTGCAGCGTCATAACGGAGGAAACCGTTTCAGCCGGCGTAAGATCGTTATTGTATTTCGTTTTTGCACGCCAAACAAACGATTACGGTACGTCAGTTCCGATCTGTGAACGAAATTGGCGAAAGGCGTTGTAATCCTATTTCAATAAATCTTTTCGCACTGAAAGGATATAAAACGAGATTGAATTTATACTTCCCTCACATCAGGGTCAATTACGGTCTGTTTTTACAATTTATATTGTTGTCTAAATACATGAATAGTACGTGTTACGAAAAGGTTTTACTGTTCCGGATGCATCGATGGGTTGATTTAATTGACGTCCATCAAAAACACCATCGCTTAACAAGGACAGATAAGATAACGCCATTCGAACGAGTAAATTGAATCGTTTCAACGACCGAGGAGGATCAAAAACGCCGCTCGAGTGCAGTTTTCTCTGCACTAAGCAAACATTTTAGTGCTGGAATGCACCCTTCCTATTAGTGGAAGCAATTTATGAACTTCACCAGCGGCGTCTGCGTGCTTCGAGGGTGTTTATAAATCCCATCCATAGCAGAGCACGAGTTGCGAAAGACGATTCCTCAAGCGTACGTTCGATTGCTCATAGATCATGCATGGGTTTAACGCCCGATTTTCCGAGACGGGTTTCACAAGCTCGTGGTGACGTAACGCGTTGGTCTTCTCGTAGCAGATTTTAATGCTGTCCCAAAAAAACCACTTCGAACGAGAGGAAATCGATCGGGAACCTGGGGAGGAGTTGGAGGCACCCGACCGAGCACCCGGGAAGAATAACAAATAGTCGTAAACATTTACACTAATGCCGCTATAATTCACGCTGGAGCGTTGGCCGCTGCTTGGCGATCTCGATCTTTGCCAGGCCTGTTAGAAGTCGCTACTTCGGCTGCGCGAACCTCAGCGCTTGTACTCAAGTTACAAGACTTTACTTTTCTTTCAACCCAATTGCAAAACAGCGCGATCGGTTTGTCCGATATGCTCGGTGATCGATCGGTGAGCTCGGTAAAGTGGCGATATGGAGCTCTTTTTCTCGCTCTTATAAGCCTTTAAAGATGTAAATCTGAGTAAATGTAAGTTATTTCATGGGTGATTTTATAACATTACATACCATATAGAAATTGAGGTAGGAATGGTTTTTCTAAAACTGTAATAAGTTTTGTTACATGCACTAGAAATTTATATAGTTCAACATGTTTGCAAAAAAGCATCGAAAGAGATAATCAACAAAGGGATTTAATTCTGTTTGCCTAGCATTTGTTTGTACCAACAGTTTATTGCGTGAAAAATACACACGAACAAATGAACCAAATGAAAAAAGTGCTCTGAAAACATCTCGAAAAAAGTGCAACGCCTGGTGGTACGCTCGGCAAGTCAGTCCACCTGGCCAAAGGAAAACAAGAGGGTAGAACAAAGTTCCCCAAAGTTTTGAGGGATTTGTTCAGTTGTTGGAAAATTCTCACCTTCAGCCTTCGTTCGGAGTAGGGAGTGCTGACTTGCGTATCTTTGCCGCAAGCTGACATCCACCAAAACTGCCAGTGTGTCAAAATCTTGTGCCGTGTTGAGCTGCGATTGTCTTCGTTTTGTTTCAGTGGAAAATAAGGGTGACTTTTCTCTCTATTTCTTCCCGTTCTTCTTTTTTCCATTCACTTTGACGAAAAGTTGAAACCCCGATTCGAAGCTAAATGGGCTCAACTTGAGTTCTATAGTGCTTTCACTTCCGGTTTTCCACTGCTTTTTTTCTTCTGGCTTGAAATCTTTTCTTTCGTGAAAACTTTTCTTTGGAAACCCTTTTTTGAAACGGAAAATTGAAATACCGGCTTCAGTGGCACGGAAGATCGGAGGAAGATATCGTCGGGAAAAGCCAAAAAACTTTCACCTAGAATCCTTCCTTCAGTTTTCACACGCTCTTTTTCTAGGCAAACGTGTGTGTCTATGTGTGTTTTTCTTGTCTTTTCTTTTAAAAAAAAACACAGTCTCTATAATTTCGAGTACCAAAAGAGATCGAATAGTTTTGCGGTTCTGTTCTTTGCCGTGCCTTCCGTGGCGTCGCCGCTTTCGGCAGTATTTTCCTTCTTCACAAATGTCATGCACGAAGATGCATACCATTTTCCCAACTACTCTTTAACTTTAACCCCCTCGCGCACTACGGCGTTACCCATCGTTTTCCTCCGATAAAAGGGGTCAATGGGAAAAGTGCTGCAACTGCTGCGGTGCAGATTTGCAACTGAGAAAAATGCATTCCCATTATCGAGTTCCGGTGCAAAACGGAATGCCAAACTCGAACTCCTAAGGCGGAAACGTCGGCGAGGAAGGAAAACCGTCTGTGTGGGAGTTGAAAAGTTGTTCGCACATGCTACTCCTTGCTCCCTCAGTCGTGAGTTAGGTGTTGTTTTTCCAGCCGCTCGTTTTCAGAAGAACACCCTTGCAAAAATACACACACACCGGCACACATACGATCAATCGACGATGTCTGTCTGAAGGTTGCACTTGTGCATCGAAACCGAGAAAAGTTTTTCCCGTCCTCTTGGGCTGAGAAAATGTATTTTCATTTCCTTTTCCCAACTGTATGCCGCACCCTTCTTTTCTGTTTCTTTCCGAACCTTTTCCAATGTCTTTGGACTTTGGTGCATTTCAATTTCGCTTTGGTAAACTCGATTCGTGAAGGAGAACAAGGAAAAACACACATCGTTTGGCAGGCTGGAGCATACTTTACTCCCCTTCGGGGGTTTCCCAGTGCATTATGCAAAACGAATTCGAAAGGAAAATTGCAATTTATCAAAACGTGATAAACTGAGCTCAGTTTGGTGTTGTACGCTCCTAGAAAGCTTCTTGATTTATGCTCTCTTTGTACGCTTTATGGTATCGTGAGGGAACTGTTTCGTTAGGAATATTTGCAAAAAGATTTTTCTTTATAAACGTCTATATTACTGCTATATTAAGTGCATGAATAAATGATGAGCAATTGGCTCAAAAGTATAAAATTATTCCTTAAATCTAAGTCAAGCAATCCTGAATTGGTTGTCAACAGTATACTACAGATAACAGGGTCAGAAGTGAAACAGTTTTACCCAACCTTTTCAATTATCAATCTCACCGAAAGACGCTTTCGAATACTCTTGAAGGGTGCAATTTGAAACGCTTCTCTGAAGCTATGGAACGCCCCACGGTGCAAGTAGAAAATGCGTCTGGCAAAATTATATCAAAGTAACTTCCGGTGGATGTTCAGAATGAACGATTTTACGCTCGATGCCATCATCATCATGATCATGTCGTCACACAAACACACCCTCATGCTTACGCACGGAAAAACGGCCATCCCTCGAACCATGCACGAGACCGCGTAAAGGCGAGACCGTTTGAAATTATGTGGAGCCGGCCGGGGAGCATCGGTGGGTCCTTAAAGAGACTGCAATAAAAGTTTATTGCTTTTGGGTAGGTTTTTCTGGAGTCGATCCTAGCGCACATATCCGACGAGGAAGCATTCGACGAAGCCCCGGTTCGGGTTCGCGTTCCATACGGACCGTTCCATTCGACGCTAGAATGGTTGTAACTGTTTCGCAAAATGGCTTTTTCATGGAGAGTATCTCCTCCTTCTGCCTGTGCATCCATACGATACGTTTGTGACATAGTCAAATCGAGCTAGTGTGGGACGAACGTGTGCCAGAGGGAACCTGAAGGGTGATATAAATGGAAAATTGAACCGAGCACGCTACTAATTAAATCAACTCCTTTGATTCATTTAAAATGATATGATGGATGTTTCTCGTAATTAATTAGAGTTTTTATTGACCACACACAGCCACACACACACTCACATACATCCCATCATGGAGCCCCGGTCATGGTCTCGTGTTCGTTGTCGGACGAGATCGGTGCTTGACGAAACTCTCTAGGCTTATCTGCATGTTTTACCGCCCGGTTGACCGATGTCTCGAGAGTGTGATGAGTGTTTCATTCTTCCATGCCTTGGTGTTGCCTTCCTCGTTCCCCTGTTCCGACAACATTTTATAATGTGAACCATCGAAACCCCCCCCCCTTATACAACCCCCCGCCCTTCTCCCCTTCTACACGAGCTGGTACCTTTCTCTCGAAACGGGACCTTCATGTATTCAACTTTGTTGTAATTAATGTTACACTCATGAGCCCAAATGAATGAACTTTATCATGCGGAAGGACACAAGCGTTCGAGTTTAAGCGGACATATTACAGCAGTGTGCCTCGTGTTAGCATTATGGATGTAGGAAAGTTTTAAATGGAATAAAATTACGGTCATATTCAGCGAGATACACTCTATCTCTGACTTTGTTCTGTAATTTGTTGTACTTGAAACCGATTCATTTGGTAGCACTTGAATGAGTGATCATGATTTAATATGTATTGCTACCTCCTTGATCTAAAATAGAAACAGAATTATGTTTTCTACTGAATTTTGTCACGTTTTGGCTTTTAAATCGACCTTATCAAACCTTCGACCAGCGTAATGCATTTGGATTTAATTCCTTCCAAGAAAGCATCGACTTGGGAAAAGGGAATTCTCGTTACTCAATCAATTTCGGTACGTGGGAAAATCCTAAGTGCAGTTCGATATCGAAAAACTTTTTCACCTGCCCTGGACTTTCTTCTCCCCTCCACCCCAACACCCCCCAAAACATGGAGCATTTCGTGTGACGAAACTGGTACAAATCTCAATCATGAACACAAAAACCCTCTTTTCCGGGCCCATTAATCATTGCACGTTGCCACCGGAACATGGTTCCGCTTCCTATCGCAAGGAAAGGTTGATCGGCAGAAAAAGAAGCAACAAATTCCAAGTGTCGGAGGCGCAAAAGGAAGGCCTTCAAGTGTCGGCTGTATCGTTCGCCCGTGCTGTCGACACCACGTCTGTCAGTATCTTCACTTCCGATCGCCTTCCTGCTCCGAGTCCGCGGGTGTCGCTGATCCGTCGACAAGCGGTTTGGTCACGACGCGCTGCTTTCGTGGCACGTTTTCGTGGAAGATTGTTTGGCCCCGGCTAGAAGGGACTCCAATATGGACTTCTCATTGATTTCAGTTGTTTTTTTCTCCTCCAACCGGTTCTTTGTCGATCGGAGCGCGGATCGAGTGTTCGATTGATTTTCATTAAATATTCCGGCAGCACGGCACGATTCGGGACGACGGGTCGTGGAACGTGGTCATCTTTCGGGCGGCCCATAATGGGCCGGCATAGAAAAAGGTGGAGTGCCTTGCGGAACGGAACTTCCCGCATAGTAGTAGCTGCTGAATGCGATGGATCCATCATCGTGCCAAAGATGTGAGTTTAATTTACCTCACTCACGCCTCAAACGGACCTTAGGAGGAAAAAACAAGCGAAGCATTGCCTAGAGAAAGGCATGAATCAAATGCAAATGTGTTAAAACCAGCTAAAGCAAATAGGAAAGTGCAGCTCATGCAAAAGGGTTTCGATTAGCTGGGCCATTTCCCCGTTCATTGATCTTTCATGGTTTATGACTCATCAAGAGAACGGCACGTTCTAGCAAAATAAAACATACAGAAAATATGAAGAGTCCGGTTCCAGCATCATGTTGTAAACACGTTTGTAACATGAGGATCTTATTTCAAAAAGGTAGAAAAAGACAAACCTCTTTCTAACATCCTATTTACAACAGATTACACATCCTTGAAAATGAGATTTATTCAGTACTTTGACGTTATTTTGCATATCATGGCTAGGAACGTAAAACAAGGTGTCGACTGATACTCCAAACATCTTGTTTTCTTATGACAACTCCCCTACTGCGGTCCAATCGTCAATCGCTGCTCATTAACCCCTTACAGCTTGAGTCATTCCCTTTCTGGGCTGAGCTCATCCGAAACACCAGAAGACGTTGCAAATCTTTCATGAGCTCATCCTCCTCGTGCCATTTACCCGGGCTAATATAGCAAACGTTCGTTCGCATTCTCGAAGTCAAAAATGCCGAATGAAATCCAGCCATCGTCAAGCGCGTCAAAAACCGCGACGTGTTCGAAACGATAGCGCGCCCCGAACGGATCGTCCGGGATAGAAATCAAATATTTTCACAGAGTTATGTTTATTTACATTCCGCAGCACTGCGGCTAAAATAATGCGCGAAAGAGCGTACGCAACATCATCTCGCGCTGGGGAGTTTTGGCCTTTTTTTTCACGAACGGCCCTGGAGATGGATAGCTGAAACCAAGCAGTGTTGAGCTCTCTCAGGCTCGAAACCTGCTCAAGAATCGTTTGGATGGTGGGCGATATTTTCGGAATCACGTCAGACCATTGCTTTGCTGGGTAGGCGCGCAAGCAAATATGAGCCAAAATCAATAGACAGCGCGTTCAGAAGATTTCCCCAGCGCCGTTGGGGGCGCTGCGGCGAACTGGAAATATGAAAACACAGATGTTTCGTGCAAGATGCGCGCCAGAATTACAATAAGACAGCATTATGCCCTTCCTTCCCGGTGTAATACCACAGCTTCGCTCCAAAGAACGCTAGAGTGACGTCTGGCAGCTCCGTATCTATTGCTCGCAGCTTCCGCAGACAGACTTCCATCACGCGGGTATGACGCCGGGGATCAGAGAACCGAAAATCTTCCTTCTGCTCATCAAATACACGACACGAAGATTCATCGTCAGCCGCTTGCGAGCGCTGAAGCGAATCGGAAATGATGCGCGCCCCCTTCACATCGGCTTCTCCGGCCGGCTGCTAATCGGATGAGTTAATATCCGGAACTGTGTAGTCAAGACTTTGGCGTTTGGCGTGCAATTTTTGGGCGATGCCTCACACCCGAGGGCGCTGGCGATACGGGCTTGTTTCTTATTCCATTTTTCCCTCGCTTCGCATCACTTAATTCGACAAATCCAAAACACCGGCCGAGCCTTCTCCGCTGTAAGTTTTGCGAACGTCAACGAGATTCCGTTTCGGGTTTGATTCCTTCTGCTTGCGAAGCTCGCAAGCATCCTTCGCTCGAAGGACGAAAAGCCCAAAAATGGGATCACCGTCACCGTCAGCGTCTCGGAGTGGTTAAGCGGAACCTGATTATAGAGGCGTCTTTGGCGGTCGGGAGTGTGGTGGAAACCGGTCTCACGCTTACGATGAAGTCGGTTATCGTGTCCTTCGCGGACTGCGGATTAGTTTTGTTCTTTGTGCAACGATCTGTCCCCATTATCGGGAAAAGAGGACAGCGGTGAGAGGAGCGGAGGAAATGGAAGACAGTTAGTGTTGCTAATCATTTTCACGCTTCTTGAACGTGCCTCAACAATAAGGCGTTCGAGCTCTTAGGGAACGTACAGTAAGCGAATGTAAGAAGGATTTGTCGGATTAAGTATTCACTGCACAGTGGGAAAACTATTTGAATGAATGAAACTATTATCGAGAGGGAAACTTATGCACCGTTTATTCACTAATACTTGCTACACACTTTTTCTCACATCCAACAGTGTACGATGAACAAAGAATATCCCTAGTTTTCATACCAAAAAAGCTTGTTAGGTTACTTTGTACCAATTTTCTTTGTCAGTCAGCTCGACCGAGCTGCAAATACACGTTCTCTTCAATGCCTAGAAATAGTTTAACATTTACAGCACAACAGTTTTTCACCTTTTCCACACACTCGACATAGTTTTCCTTCGTACCTGTAAGGGATAAGCACATTAGAAAAATTAACACCATGGCGTCCATTTGCATGGGACATCCATCACGGGAATAAAATATGCCGCAATATAACACGGCGAGGGAATAAAACAAAGAACACGGGACACTACTTCAACGAGGAGCAGTCAAAAGAAACCGTCATTAGCACGCACGGTGAACTGCACCTTCACCCGCTTTTCACGTTGGTCGATGAAGGTGGCGTTGGTGACAAGGGAAAAGTGTCCGATGGGAGAAGCTAGCGCGGGCGGGTTTTATGTTGTATAGCATGCACAAATGTTTCCTTTCGTGCCGAGAAGGGAAAAGCCCTCGTTGTTGTTGTCCTGCGAAACGGTGTGAACACTCGCGTACACCGACGCCAGTGGGTCGCAAGAAGGTCTTTTAGGGGGCGCTTAGCCTATCAAAACCAAGCATCACGGGGTTGGGTGGTGCGTTGTGTACTTGCAAACCCGCCAATCCCACCTGCACCTTGTTGTGTGCACAAGCGGTGAGTGAAGAACTTCAGACCCGTGTTGAGTTTTCTTTTTTAATATCATTTTCTCCTAGAGTGGGTAAAGGGTCGAAAGGGCGGCTGACGGTTGCATGTTTTTTTAATTAATCAATAGCCTGGCCGCGCGTCCGGGACACGCCATCATCGGTTCGGGGACCATGATTGCTTTGGGGCGCGCGCCTGTGGTGGCTTAAGACTAAGGAACATGGGATTGGTATGGCGAGCGAGTCCTCGGAATATTTTTCTCCGAATGGCACCAAGCGCAAAGAGCATAAAGGTGCATGACGATGATAATGTGCGCTCGGGCTGTTAATTACGAGGATGTGGTTAACGAGAGAAAAAAAGCAGTAATAGGCGGAACACGTCACAAGACACGTTACATGACACGTACCAAGTACACGGCCGGGGTTAAAAGGGACTGACATTTCATTTTCTCACAGTGGGACAGGAGAAGAGAAAAAGGTGTTGGTGGATTACCCGGATCGGGGAGGACAACCACTCGTTGTAGGTGTGCGCACATGTTAGGGGTTTCCATTGCTTTCTTTTACGATGGGTGTGAGAATATTCTTTCTTCTTGCCACCGTGGTCCATTATCCTGTCATGTTGAGATCACGCTCGTCCGTTGCATGCTTTCTGGGATCGCCAAGGGTATGCGAGAAGGACACATTATCCTTGTTACATACAACCCTCTGTACAGTAAATCCTCCCTTAAGTCCTGCTCCACTTTTCCGAACAACGAACCGGGACGGTGTTCTGTTTTTCCACCTGATCGAATGCAATTAACGTTCGAATAGCGTGGAGCGATATTAATCGATTGGAAGATTATTGGACGAGCGCGATGACAAGGAGTGTGAATTGAGCGATTGATCCTAAGTGTTTCTGATTAATTTCAGATAGTTGCTAACGATTTCTCGACGAGCGAGCTGTCAAATGTGTTGATAATGATTCCATATCTTAAGACTATGAACTTGAATCTATGCAGCGATAACCACTTTTAATTCGCCTACTCAATCATTATGAAAACGATCAAGGAAGGGGCGAGATGATATCGCTATTGGACGTTGTTCAGTTCCAATATGGCATTGAAGAGTGGTGTATTGATTTGATTGAATCGTTTGTTTCTTAGTTTACATTTCATCTTCCATCTTAATATTTATTTTTGCACATCTTCATCACACCCAGGCTACCGGTTGTTTATTTCTAAATCATCGGATCATCATTTTTTGCTTTGGCATAGGTTTTAAATACTCGTCTATCATCTAAGCCATCATTCGGCACCAGAAGCTGAGTGGGAGCGATTTTCGTTTGATTTATGGCGAACTCGCCAAAAACACATAAGTTTGCACCACCACCAGCGATGATGAAAATGAATTCTTCAAAACTCACTCACATGGATTGGGTAGCTTCAGTTGTTGTAATGATTGCACCGTTTTATTTGAACATCCTGGTCAGGTGGAAAAAGGATTCGAGGAATTTATATCTCGAGTCATGACTTGCGATTCAATCTCCAACATTGTTTACCGTCCGCTGAATAATTTTTGCGGAAATCTAATCGTTGCATTATCCCAAAACCGGAAAACGTTTGAGTTCAAAATCGTAGTTCCTGAATTGTGTTCCCGGTGTTCTTCTTCAAGTTAAAAATAAATTCATAAACATGAACACAATGGCAGCATGCACAAATCTGCCGAATCGTACATTGTTATCGGTAAACAACTCGGCACCACAAATGGTCCCTCATCGATATGCAAAACCCTGCCGGCACGAAATTCCACCGAACCAAAACCCGTGCCCGGTTGTTGTCGGCTTGTTCAATCGAGTCGAGCCCATCGTTCTTGGAAGTGCGTGTGCTTCCTTCGCAGGGTCCCCGGAAGGAGTCGGCCTTGAAGCCCGCAAGTTCTTAGTTCGGGCGAACATAACTGTTCGGGAGGAGTTTTGTCGCGCCCGAAGTACGTGACCGGAGCTGCCAATGAGGCGCGCAGGCAGTGTTTTGGTGGAGTTTGATTTTTCCTCGAACCACCGTTTGGCCAATCGAGAGGAAGAGAGATTTATTCGACCGTTCAGCGGACGAATCTATGGCAATGGCAGATGCCTACGGGTCTGTTTGCTTTCCGTTAGTCATAATTTGACTTTGTGCACGACGTTGAGTTTGCTTTCCATCCCGGGGTTTCTAACGAAACATAGGAACGTCTATTCGCTCGAATAAATTCCAAACAGTTGTAATATCAATTCCACATCAAGCATATCTTGTAGCACGACACGAGAACGGTGAAATTTGCCCAACGCAATCATATTAAACCCAGCTGGTACCGAACCACCATCTCGAGCAACATGTGTCCTCAAGGCCCCCACAAAGCAGCTGCGGATGGTCCGGAAGGACCCTCCGTTCGGTCCGCAGCAGGTTTAGCGAGTTTTATTTATTGTTTGCCTACCTTTCGGAGCGCCAGACCACGCGCGACGATCGTCTTGCCGTTGCATCGTGACAGCGAACATCGGAGTACATCGTCATCAGGGAGGGAGCATATCTCACCAGCCTGGTACATGTTTCACCGCGCGAGAGCTCGGTACTTCCCTCCCGGTTCCGATATACATCCGTCACGTACGTACACGGTGTTACGGTAATTTATTAGGCTTCCACGCGCGCTTCCACGCCGTCGAGGGTTGTCCACGAAAACACGAAAACGCGCGGAAACGTGGTTTTGCACTGCCTTTCGCTGCAACTCCCGGGTTAAGGTTGGAAGTCCGGAACTGCAAGATGCCCTGGGATTGTTTGGCACAAAATTATGAACGTTGCATTTTCTCCCAGGTCGATGGTTGAGTCTGGCGCAGTCTTCTTTCGTCGGTTGTTGGTTTCAATTGTATCCTGCCAATACCGGACGTTTCCGTGAGCGCACGATTGGCAACACACGACGAACGCTGGCGTCCATAACTGGCGTCGACGGACTGTGTAATGGGCTTTAATGGGATCAATTTGTGCACGATGATGAAAAAACACTGCTTTCGTGTTTAATTTCCTCAATGAAGTTCCGTTCGCGTTGAGTCATGCTTTGGATGATGACACACATTTTTCCTAACGAGGCATAACGAATTAGTTAAAGTTCCATGATTTAAACTAGATAGGGCATATTCAAAATCTCTTACAATAAATTCACTTCTGCTCGACTTAGAAGTATCTTCATTGGTCTCTCAAACCACTAAAAATGTTTCATTTCCACTTTCATCATGGTAGAACAATCCATTCCCCATAGTGTGGTGTTTGTCTAGAGGACATTCATAATGCCCAGAAAAAATTCCTTAAGCCATTACGCCATAACTTGATCACGCTTGCTCCTGAAAGTGGCTAAACGAGCAATAATCCCGTCCATCTTTCGCCGCGGTTCAAAGGAGACCTCAAAAAAGAACACATCAAACCAATCTCGTCGGCGCACGCCAGTCAAGCCAGTGGCCACGTTCTTAACTTTTTGATTAACACCAACCACGGCGCAACTCTTTGGGTCGGCGAAGTGCAATTCTCAGTAGAAGCATACAGACACACACATATACGGACATGACGGTAACATAAACCGCCGGAGGTGGTTTTACATATCCGCGGGGTTCCTTAGCCAACCGTAACCGTCTGAGCCAACTCCAAAACTACATCTTTCGTTCGCTCGCAAAAAAAGAAATGGACGAGAAGAACGCGGCCGTAAATTGAAGTCACGATCTTATTCTCATCCGTCAACCAGAAGTGACAGTCCGTTTACCGAGCGTCGAGTGATCGTGGCGCGCCGACGCTGTAAAGCAAACGCTACCGGGACTGCTTTCAATTAAAGTAAAACGAAACATTTTGTTCCTTTTCGGAAGATCTGAGACATGGTGGATGGGTTTCAATTATATTTTGAGAAGTTGAACTTTTGAACCCCGGTCTCAATGCTGCAATTATAATCACGTTCAAGTGATACTTCTCCATTCGTTGCTAACAAGTGATAACGTACTATTTTCGAAGCCTCGTTTTGAAGTGCAAGGAAATCTTAGCGAAAATATAATTGAAACTACTCTCTATCATTATCTTAGCCTGTGTATTTTATGCTCTTTACTTCCGATGTAACGAATGTAGGATTCCTTGAGTTCGCCACGGAAATGTTCCAACTTCCTTCAAACGATGAAGTTCATGAACATGCACTTCAGACACCTCCAACTGCGCCAAATGATGCTCTTTTTATTATTCCTTCTAGTTACTTTTGCTTCCCTTCAAGGCGGGACCACGTGAGCAGTCCGTCGTAAAGATGAATTTAATTAAAATTTATGATATCATTTACCCGTCGTAATTAAAACGCGCTGGCGCATTATGCTCGCACTTCCATTCAGCGGTTTTCTGCGCTCGGTATGGTTGTTGTTTGCTGAAGAAAATCTTAGGGTTTTCCACCGGAAAGGACGTTTGCACCATTACTTACAAACTGAAAAGATTAAGTTATAAAATGTGATGTTGAGATTTACTATTCTACCAATCAAAATGTTTTGCGATGATTTTTAAGAAATTTTCTAGCGATCAAAGCACCTAATGATTAAGTTTAGATGCATCCGTTAGAACCATATTATTTATGTGAACGTAAACTAGAAGCCACACGAATTTATCTAACAGTTTCTTTCCCAAATTCTTTTTTTCAGATTTGACTAGTTCCAGTTAAACAATTTCCACGAACAAGTCCACCATCGTCCATCCAAAAAGGATATGCCTTCACGAAAGTGATTGCTACTGATTGCATCCCAGTCGCGTCGTTGTCCTGTCCCGTTACCGGAAGTGCGTGTGCGTGTGTATGCAGGTGTGTCTTGATGGATGTGTAAGTGCACACATCGATTCGCTCGCATGCAGAAACGAGTGAATCCGATAGTGGCAGAGTGAAGCAGAGAGATATAGAGGAATATCCTTCCGACTCGACTCAACGATACGCTCCTTTACGGAGCGGTGCCGTTTTTCAGTTTTTCCCTTTTACTCGCGGTGTACCGGTCGACATTTGAATGCCAATATGGCCGTCATCCGCTCGCCGGAAGTGCTGGTGAACGTTAGCACGTGGTGGATACGGTTCGTGCTGGTGCTGCTGTTCCTGCAAGTGTTCCTGGACGTCGAGACGCTCGATCTAGGTAAGTGTGCGCCTCGGTGCGTCTGTGCGTTCCTCCCGAGCTCGATTGATTTACCATTAGTTTCGCAAACAGCGATGCCCGGGAAAGGGGTTTGCAAGAAACTGTCATTCGAGCAACCCTGTTTGTGTCGCGCTGATGAAATTTACTCCCGGCCAATCATCGTGCTTCTGCTGCCAGGAAAGGTAGAACGCGCGAGTGGTAGAGATTCATTAAGCCGGAGGTAATAATCGGTCGCGTTTATCATTGCGCCCGAGCATCGGCGTATCCGACGCGTTCGCGGAATCCAACCGGAGTCGGAGTGTTTTTTCCTCCCGAACCCTCTCCGTGCTGGCGGCAGATGATTGGATCTGTTGACATCAGATCTCATGAAATCCGCGATGGCATTTAACGAGCAAAAAACAGTGCTTAAAAAATGCAAAAAGAACCCGAACTCGGTGCTCGATAGGTTGCGATGCTGGCAAAACTCTCGCCGAGTCGATTTTTTATGGGCGCCACACGAATGGCTGTGGATGGCGTTGCGACAAGTGAATAATAATTTAGTCAAACAACCTTATCAATCAGCGAAATAGGCATCATCAACAATCGGTGTCGGTAACGAACTATGAAATGAAGCTCCTGCTGCTGTTGGGAAGAGCTTTAGGTGTCGCTGATACGAACTGGACGGTTCGGTTGAGTTCTGGTTTGACGCTTTAATTGGAAAACGGTTGTGTTGAAAGAGGAGACTGTAAAAAGGTGATATGTAACATGATACGCTGCTAGGAAGAATCGTCCATGTGTGAATTCATGCGATCACTGTTGTTTCTTTAGTCAACACATTTTGGACGTTAACGCTTTATTTTTATGAAGTAATTTCTTCATTTCTACTAGAATGTTTACACGTTTAGCACAAGGTATTCAGTTATTGCACCAAACGACTTCCTTTGGAATCGTTTGATCGACAGCTATTAACCTGTAACGGTTGCATAAATTACACGTTACCTAAGACATTGTGATCCGGAAATGAGAAGTAATCATGCATACTGAAAGCCCGTGCCCGTAAATTGTAATGATGCAGGTCACACGTCCTTTCAAGCGGAAACCTCAAGCATTTCAATTGATTGCAAATTTCCGACCAAACTTCTCCCCGGGAACTGGATGCTGGCCCGATCACCTCATTATTGCAAAAGACATGCACAATTATTTCAAAACCAAGCTCATTTCAAACTTTACCAGAACCGGGTTGGAGCTGGAATAAAGGTTTCCCGCCGCCGCTGGAATGTGGGAGAAGGGTAGTTGGTTTCCGCCAATCGATTTACATCCGACCGCGCGCGTTTGTGAAACCAAGGTGAAAATTTCCCGTCAGCGAAAATGAGCTTCTATGGACCGCAGCCACCCCCCCATGTGTGGCATGTTCCGCTCACTTCACAACGCCATCGCTTTTCCGGGTGGGGTTCACGCCACACGCCACACGCTTTGATGTGCACCCAAAACCGCCCCCTCGAAGGGGGGTGGGTGCGAAAATGCACATGAAATGCAACCCGCCTTGTATGATGATGGTTCAAAGAAGCTGCACAAGCTGCACATTCCTGGACCGGCGTAATGTCACTCTCATTCAACGTGGTTGTGTGTGTAGGTCGGTGTGCACATTTGCGAGAAATTTAGGAAGCAAATTTTATGGTCTGGAATTTGTAATTTACCACCACCACCGTTGGGTTTGCCGCTGCCTAACATACTTCCTTCCATCCCTATCTATATAGACTTTGGCTGTCGTAATGAGGAACCGAACCTGCTTCACCTAGCGCCGCAAGTCCGTTGACTAAACTTTATCTATTCAACGCTCTATATTTCGAACACTTCATCCTAGACAGTAGGAATGTTGTGGCTGTAAGCGATTTTTTCGAATGCAGATACATTCTGCAAAGTGATTCCAGTCCAATCAATTCCAAAAAGCAGTTTTTGCTGAAGTGCAGCAGCTTTTTGATGCAGTTATTTACTGCACGGCTCTAAACCAAAGCCCATCCTTCCATTTGAGTGCGTTTGAGAATAGCTCATGGCTTTACGTTTGTGGCATCTGTGTTGATCTTTTCTGCTCGCCAAAATTCCAAATGCTTCTTTTCATAATTCCTTTCCTTTACCGTTGGTAATGTAAGTTTCCCTGGGCATCCGAATCCGGTCCTTGGTGAGCTTTACTGCAGGTTTATGGGAATGATTGAGACTCTTCACATGAATTCTAACCACCAAACTTTGGGCAGATGGTTGAGAATATTTCCTACCGATTTTGGTTTGAACACTTCAAATTCAAAAATCGATTAAATCCCAAACGGAGTCTTGTTCACTAGAACGAAGGACTTTTCTGGCGTTTCATATCTGGCCAGGTTTGCTGGCACAGTCGCGGTGGTTGGCAAGGAATGGTAAACGATGGGTTCATTTCGAGTCATTATTCCTGTTGGCGAATGAGAAGCAATCGTCTCGAGTTGCGAGCGGGGGAGTGGGGTGAAAATGCGAGATACTTACTGTCCTATCTTTTTGCATACGGTGGAAAAGCATCCTCCTACAGCACATCGGCGGAAAACTCTGGCCGAAAGGATGGCGAACGGAAAAGTTTTGCAACCAATCATCGTTCATCGCAGGTGCGAGTGGTGGTGGTTTGGAAAATCGTTGGTCGGGAGGGGTGGTCGGAAAACAGACTCAGGCACGTTTGGCGCCCGGCGAGAGTCCACGGGCCTCGTATTGATTTTATTTATTTACACAAAGTTTTCCGTTTAACTTTCCGCACGGCCAGCGGACCACCGGTGGGGGCTTTTTCCATTTTCCATCTGGGCTGCTGTGCAGGCACTCATATTTTCGCTGCCGGTTTCCGACTCGCCGTTGCTCCCGCAGGCACAATCTCGTTTCTGCATTGTAAGCCCTATGCTTCCATTTCGGAGAACTCGTCTCATATTTCCTATTACTAATTGCACGTGGGAAAGGGATGGAAACCGGGAGGGTTGAGGAGTGTCTGTCTATGCTCCAAACCGGGAAGGACCGGCTGCAAACATCTTCATTTAACGATCTCCAGACAATGTTGCTCTTCTCACTTTTCGCACCGGCCGACGGAACGCGGCCAGCATCGGAGCTCTCCCAGGGAAAGCCGGAGGTTGTGTATGTGTCTGCGGGGGAAAATACATCGGAAATATGTTCTACGAACATAGTTCTCCCAGCCGCCCGAGGCACCGAAGTGCAAACAGTCACGCCGTGCCGTGCCGACACCAGGGAGGCCGGAGAGTAAAAGTTATCACTTTTCATTTCATTTTAAATTTTTGTCATGAATCAGTTCAGTTCCCGGAGAATAGAGTTTTATGCTGGAGAAATGTGCCCACCCATTCTGTAATGTAGCGTCCCTGGAGCAGTTCCGGGAACGGAGGCTCCACTCTGGTTCTTTTCTACTCCGGTCGGCAAACATCACAACCTGATGACCTGTTGGATTGGCTACGAGCGGGAGTTGGATGGTATGGAAGTGAGGAGCATAATTTCAATTTCAACACAACATTTGTGCACTGACCCAGCGGACCCTTGCCGATAGATAGGTGGAAGGGCGTTGCAACATATTCCACCTCCGACGCTTCTTCCCGAAAATGTCTGCCAGAAATCACAACTTCTCATTCTAAACCGAACACATATGGAACGGCCAGGAGAGAATTACGACCAACTTGCAGTGAAAGATGCACAAACGTTCATTCAAACACACACACCTACACACTATTTGCGGTCGTTAAAATATGCAAATAAAGTTCCGGGGCAGTTTTTACCCAGTTTTGTGTGAGGCTTAAGGAGATAACTTTGACTTTCGGCCCGAAGAGTTAGGAGCCTAGGGAAGAGCTTCTCGTCGGTCGTCAGTTCGTTTGCAATACTTCCGCTGTCAGGCGTTTAACAAGAATCAAGGAGGAAAGGGAACGTTGCTCCTGCCTCGCCAAACCAATTTGTTCAACTTGTAAAGCCACAAATTGGTCGTAAAGTTGCACATAGTTTATTCATCATAAGTTTTGCTTTAAACTCAAGCAAGGTTGCAATTGTTGTGTTCGGACACGAATAATTACGTATGCGCTGTATATTTCACTTTCATTTACATGAATTCTAATTAGGTAGCTATTCTATTTCAAGCAAAATGATAAAAAATATAATTTAATAGCATTAGGAAAATATTCGTTCTTTTAAGCATGCTTCAATTCTACCCTACTAAATTTGGGTTAAAAATCCATTCAGTTAAGGTTCGAAAGAGAAAACCTTCTACGATACGGCGTCTTAAGCTCACTGGACACAACTTTACGCCACAGAAGGCGAATGAATAATTTACAACAGATGCTGCTGAACTTTGGGAAAATTGGGAACCATTTATCATTCTCCAGTTGCGCGCGTGTGTGTGTGCGCATGTGCCCATGTTGAGCAGTGGTCTGTAATTTTCTTTATGGTTTCTAAGTTGCGAAATATTTGCGAGTTAATCATCTCCCTCCCGATCCTCGAGGGGTTGGGCGAAATGGTATCCTCTGTTTTAGCTTCGCTCGGTTCAATTTCTCCAAAAGCCACACCGTGAAGTTGTGCTAAAGAGTGGTATATCAAGCCAACGATCCTGCAATTAGCGTTTTAAAATGATCAATGAAGTCAATTTACCTCCGTCCATTGCTTGACCGGGAACGTGCCAATTTGGTGGACCATTCGTTTTCATCTCGGTCTCGATGTGAAATCGCCTGCGTTGGGTTTTAACTTTATGATGTTTGGTAATTGAAAATTTTGCGCTTTGCTGCCGTAGCAATAGAATTTATTATTCCATATCATAATGTAACATTAACCCAATTTAGTAGTTTGAAAATATTGGTTGCTTTTCGATGAATCCAAACGGAGTTCAAAAGTTTCGGATAAAACTAGTGTTTGCTGATATATTGCTCGATGCTGACATTGAAAAATATATCGGCCGCCTTTGGCAGTCGTTTACTTCTTTAGTGAGCTCTTCCAAAACAAGTGAGAACAAATTTAATAGAAGGGTGTGGCTCATCCACATCCTATTCAAATGTTTTTGCATCAGCTTCCAACATCCCATCAAAAGCGTTCACAATCCAATTTGATATCTTTATCGATATCTAAAGTTTCAAAGAGAGCGAAGAGTATATAATAATCAATCTTATTAATTTATTGATTTGGTATTTTTCAATTCAAAAGTCGCCAAGAATGTTGTTTGTGGTTGGAGAAAAAGGTGCATCTTCTCGCGCACTTCTCTTTGTTGAGCTTTGCCAATAAAAGCCATTTTTCCTTCCACATCTTCTTGCATGTTTGATGAAATCTTTGATTACATTTTTTTTGTTTTTCTCAGTCGTTCGAATTCGCGCGGGAACACATTTTGTGGTCGATTTCGCACCGTTCCGGGACGCACTTTCCGACCCCGTGTCGTTGATTGCCCCTTGGGAGCTTGTTATAATTTCATTTTTAATTTCCGAACCGAAGGCATGTTTTTTAAGGGATCGGCCAAATCCAGCCCTCTTTATACAGCGACGTTCGGATTAGTATCGGGCCGTCGGCACGCTCTCGATACCTTTTTCGCAGAAGGGTCGGCGCATCCTTCGCCACGCTGCGGTTGATTACATTTTGTGAATCTTTTACCTTATTATATTACACCCGAGCCTACGTTCGTTCTGAAAACCGGGGAAAAGGCCCAGAATAAGGGCATGGTGCACACGCGATGGTTAACCGAAGTATAATCGGTTCGGCCCCGAAATAAAGGTAGCTCCCAAAAAAGGATCAAAACCCCCTCCATCCCGCGTTGCGTTGGGTTTTGCCTTGGTGAGGTTAGTTTGTCATCGCCTGGAAGACTTGCGTTCGTGGACCCGAAGCCTCGCCAACCCACGGCGTGGTGCAATACTGCTTCCAACAGACCGGAGTCCGGTCCATCAACGCCATTTTGTGGGCTCCGTTTGGCGTTCGGGTTGATTCCCTGGGCGAGATAACCGACGATGGTCGTATTCTTTCTTCCCGCGGGTCGAGCGCACTTTTGGCTTCGTCGATTCGTCGATCCCGGCCAACGGCTTTGGGGGCAATAAATTGGCAACTTAATGAGACAGATGCAACCACGTATCGGGCTCGTAAATCCGCAGCTACTCAAATTCCTGCGAACGTTTGGTCGTTGGTTCGGTGGAAACCGTTTTGTGGACGTTCGTTTATTCCATTTTCTTCCTTCCCTCTTTTCAGCGAACCACGGATATGGTTGGCACTTTTATTATTGTTAGTGCTCGATCCCTTCCCATTCCCTGTTTTTTTTTGCTTCCACCAAAGACCGCTTAATATCTAAACCCCCTTTCCTCAAGAGGGACCAAACAAGAATACACCCCCTTCGGCATTCGATGAGTTTTCTCACCGGGTCGCGCTTCTTTTTATATCGAGCTGCCATCAAAATACATCATAAATGTAATGAAATTTGCAATCGAAGGCGAACCGTCCGCGGGTTTCTGAATGGTCGTGAGATAAATTCCATCACGGTTGAGAACGTCGTCGATGTGGTTTTTATTGGCCTTAGGTTCCAATTCCTTTCGTCGTCTTTGTGGTTCGTGAGAATCTGTCCTGCGGTTGTTATAAATGCAAAAAGGGATCTTTTGGAAGCCAAATATTGTAGTTGGTAAAATCAACAGAAGGCACTGGAGTTTTACAACCGCACTTGTGAAATTGAATTAATTTTGAACTGAATTACGGGCTGAACGGGTTGTTTGTTTAATTTTTTATCGTGGTAAAAGTGCATTCAATTTGGTTTTCTGGTATTTTGTTAACAATGAACAAGTGAAAGAATTATATTTCCAGCAGTCTGATCGGAAATATTTTTGTATTTTGTGGGCTACAATCGTAAAACCATTTCGTTTTTTTTTGGAATGTGAGTGTTTCAAACATTTACTCCAGTACAACGTATCGATCCCGGGTCTTTTTCCTTGCCTTTTAACTTCCAATGGCGTCCAATAAATCACGTAATTGACAAATGGGAATAAAGGAATTCCACCGGTATAAAAATAGGATCAACCTTTCCGAGCGAGTGAGAAACCACGAAGAAAAATTGCTGTAATGGAAGCCCATTCTTCATGCCCGATACGGAGGTGAAAGAATGAAACATCCGATCGACTGGAAAGACGGTGTGAAATCGGCCGAAGAAAAAAGGAAGAAGAAGTAGAAGCTAAGAAGAACCGTATCCTCGAGTCACCTCCGCCACACGGCTGGTACCGAACCCTTGAATTATGTTTGAGACCGGTCAAGTGTCATCTAATATGAATCATTTATTTCAATTTCCCGATTCCCGAGCGGCATTCCTCGTGCGGACGCAATCGATTCCGAAGGCGAAGGAACGGAAATAGGAACAAAAAAAACGGTTTGCTCAAACCACCCCCCGACCATCATTGCTGGAAGGTGGAAATGATGGGAGTGAGGGTGGTTTTGGAGTTCGTAGGTTTTATGGGGAGTGTTTTTGTGGTTCTTGGATCCCCTCTTCTTCACCGCCTTCGGTTGATTCAATTTGATGTTTGTGGTATCGATTACCGTGTTTTCCTCGGGCGGCAGTTTTCATCACAGGTCGGCCTCTAAAAAAACGATGGCTTTTCCTAGCTTTTCCTCAGCGGTCAGGATCAATATTTTGTTTTATTTTGTCTTTTCGAGAGTTAGCTCTGCCTTTTCACCTTTTTGTTTTTTGTTTGTATTAATCTCGCAAAGTTGAATCGTTTAAATTGGTATGTTTATTTTTCATCTTTGCCATATTTTTTGCCATGTCCTCACCCCGCTATAAAGACAACCTTTCGTCAAACTATATTCCAAACATCTTCTCCTACTCAGAGTCACGTACGACCGATGGGAAAGGGTTTAGCTTAGGGTTTTCCGCGTACCGGTTCCTTTTTCCTGGGCCTTGAAAGAGTGGATTGATCTTTCGAGTGGATATGAAAGAAAATTTTCTTGGTGATTTTGTTTTCGTCGTTGCTCACGCCGGCAACCTTGTCTTAAACCATGGGAAAATCAATTTCCCATTACGCCAGAGGGCACGAAGGTGTGCTGTGTTGGGCAGGGAACTGCGGAGCATGATGAAAATGCTTTTTACTCATCGATGCGAGATGAATTTAAATGAGTCCAAGGGCATCGACCCAGTTGGGTGGAGCAAAGTTGCCGGGAAGTGACGAGCGGGTTTAGGAGGTGAAATTTGTGCACGTTTATAATATTTTTATTGCCCGCCCAGTACCTTCTCCACAGTTCTCCACCGTGCCCTCAGCGAAATTTTCACCCAAAATCGCCATGTTGAAGATGGGATGCAATACTGAGGCAATGGTTTTGAGAATGTACTGAACAGTTGAATTTATTACTTGAAAAGTTTACGATCGAGAACAATTTAGAGCTGCATAACATAACAATGCACGATTTCCCAACAATAAACCGTTCATTGTTTATGAGCAATCTATGTTTACTGCACGTAAATAAATTTCTTCGCAAGTGGTTTACCAACAAATTTGCGGTTTTACTATCGACCTTTACATTCTACTGGGTTTCATTTTGTAACTGTTTCTAAAAAACCTTTGAAATAGTTTTCCCAGCTGCAGATTCAATAGCAATCAAATTTACCCTACGAACATTTTATTGGTTTGCATAATATCTTAATCCTCTTGTTACATAGTCGACTAAATGTTAATACGACGTTTTAAATCAACTTTTTGCTCCTTTTTGGGGATGTGAACATGGGAGTAAAACACAATGTATCGCACTTCTTTCGCCGCAATTGAAAGCCCGCTTCTAACAGAAAGGAAAACAGAAAATCATGCTTCACCTATGCGCCATCGTCGCGTGAAAATCGTGACAGCTCGCCGATGTTATCGATGCATCGGCAAGCGGTCGCTTTTCGGTTTCGGTGTTCTACCCAAACTACCGCACTCCACTCTGCAAGTAAACCTCGACTTTCGTCGGCGCCTACAATGCACTCCAGTGCTACTACTCCAGTGACATTTAAACCTTTTTCCCAGTCATCCCTCTTAGGCGAGCAGCCGGAACGGTGTCCTTCGGTGTTCGTCATCGAGCCTTGGCGTCAGTCATCCACCCACTTCCTCCCGCGAGACCTGGAGACCCGCAGGAGTCTGTCAGGCGAAAATCAATATTTTATGTCACGAGCTGACCTTTCGCGTTGCCACCGCGGCACGACTCGGGCTGCCGAAAATCCGTCCCGTCCTGCGAATCACTTTTTCCCGAGCGAATTGAAAATGCTCCGGCAAATTTGACGAAAGCGGCCGGTCACACACCACTCCTCCGTGCAACATTTGCATATTGCTGCAGCCTGGTGAATCATTAAAACAATGCTCGCTGACCCAGTTTGTGCACCGCAGCGTCGTCGATGACATTCACTGAAGGATGAATGCAATGGGTTCGCTTTTTTGGTGCCTTAGTCCAGCCGGGGCTTTTGGCTACATCAGGTAAAATTGGGCCAGTTAGTAAAACTAACACACACACACACATACATGCATGTACACCCCCGTGCAGGATGCGGATGCAGCAATATTATTAATGGGCCCTGCAGTTTGTGCAAAACCTTCCGTAAAATTCCCTCGAGATGGACGCTGCATCTGCTGCATTTTAAGTCGCAAATTTTGCACACTCATTTGTTGTTGGTAGGATAAAATCAGTTGTCTGTCTGTATTTGAGATGCAAATTTTGGCTAAATAATATTGTTCAAGCCATGCATCTGCTCACTCAAACATTCTGCATGTGCACGCTTGGATTAATTCCATTCGTGTTGTGTTTCCACCTTTAAAATCATTCGAGAGGCCAAAACAAGTCCATAAGGTTTCAAAGGATGGTTAAAAATGCAAAGAAATTCAACCCTTTTTTGCTTGCCACCTACATTCCCTTCTGCAGGAATTTAAGGCGGGTGAAATGAGTCAAAGAAACAAGACAAACAAGGCGAAGGGCAATATTAAAATTCTTTCAAAAAATTTTTACTCACCGAAAATCTTCCGAGCAACAAAAACGAAACCTCGTTATCCTTCTTTGTACTTTGCTGTGGAGAAATTCTTTGTTATTTTGTCTATTTGCCTAAACCCACCCAGAGTGAAAGGTGTGGGATTTGTAAAAATATTATATTAAAATACCTGGCGTGCTCTCCTTCTCGTTTGGTGGATTCTCGAGGAAAAATACCTTTCCAGGTAGGTACAAATATGCAATCCATGTTATTTTTAGTAGAGGATGAGGCAAGGCCAGAGTGGCGTTGTGCCAAAAATTATTCATGTAACAAAATAATTTAATCGGTCTCCGGCTTGATGTACCTTGATGTGTGTTTGGTTCGGTGCACCATGGTTTAATGATGACGATCGTTGCCAAACTGGACGTAACTGAAATACAAACAACCTTAGTAATTGCTTAGCGAACAACGTAAAACCAATCTGAAAGATTGAAATGTCTGTCGGTGTATTTGGAATTATGAAAATTTGAGACGGCACAAGTGAAATAAATTTAGCATTCTTGCGTTTCATGGCAACGAAAACATTTCACAATATCCAACGCATTTCACTATGTGCTAACAAAGGATTGAAATATATATTTAGTCTTTTCATACAAGTGCTTTATTTCAGTACATATTCGACCAACAATCCCGAATAACACTGCTCCGAAATTCAAAATACCTTGCGGAAGAATAAAGCTGGGGTGCTTTAAGAATGGTTTTCGATGGGTTGTTACACGAAATAACGTCTCTTCCAGTTTTTCCATGGCAAAACCTGGTACCTAGGCAACATGTAAACGCCTCCGAGAGGTTTTCCCTTCTGGCAGGTGAATTGTTACGCCTTTCCCCTTCCCGAACGGAAACGACGGCGGTCGATATTCGATTTTTCAATCCCGAAGAAACCCATCCCTGCGGGCAAGATATTTTGCCAGTGATTGATGGGGACGATGACGGTGGCATGAAGCTACCCGATACGATCGATTGACGGCCTACGGGCCTGCGGGGTTTTGGTGCGGAAGTTTTCCACCGGCGGCAGTTAGTGTTTTGGTGCTCCAAATATCCTTTCTTTAGCATGGAACATCTTCTTGGCTTCACTTTTACCAGCGAAATGAAAAACACACAGGACAAATGGACGTACGAACCCCTTCTTTGAAAAATTGTTTCCTGAAGGAGTTGCCACTGTTGCGAAGAGGACGTATTTCGTAGCTCCTTCTGCTGGTGCCTGAGGGATTTATTTATCCCTTCTATGGTAATGTCTTTGTTTTTTTATGAACCTTTGCTTTTGAATGGATTTTACGTGTTGTTTATCCAATCCCACTGGTAAAATATAGTTCTTTTAAAGTGAATATTCATAACCACAACAAACAGTCCCCGGATAGCGAAATCCAATTTAGAATTTATGGGAAGCTCTACATTAATTTCGATCGTCTTAGAGTTTCTCGTCGTTTCCAGAACTACCCTTCGATCCATGCCCGGGGTGCAGTAAACGATGCAGTTTTCGACACCACTGGTACAATAAACTGCAACTGCAACTTACTTCAATTTCGTTACAAACTTCACGTCCACTCCGAGACTCCCGAGACTCGGGCACGGAGCAAAAGAAAAAGAAAATTTGAACCAAACAGCTTTCAAAAATGAACTTCTCCCCGGGGAGACTGTGTCCAACTTTTCCGCCCCCTTCCTGTGGTACGGATCGAACGACGAGCGCGCTCGAGAAGAGTTATCCATCGAGGAAGTAAGTTTGGCCCGTTGCACTCGAGCCAGCCAGCCATTTTCCAGACGCCATGGACGTCGCAAGACTTCCGGGCTGTGGTGGCGATAGCCGGGATAGTTCATTCACAGTTTGGGCTTGGCGCTGCTTTGTTGCCCCGTTTCTCTCCTTTCTCTCTCTCCCATTTTATAATTCATGTTTGTGGAAGCATAATAAATCACCCCGTTCAATAAAAGTTCGCCCCCATTTTCCCGCCGGGCGAAAGGATGTCCGTCTTAAGATTGCGACAAAATTCACGAACGCTTTAAGGACCCGGGCAAACACTGAGAACTAGGCAAATCAAGAGCAACACAGCGCTTGAAAGTTTGTAGTTTCAAGTGCGCTCTGGAAAAGTGTGTGGCCATCTTTTGCGCTCGCGCCCTCAAATGATAGACGACCGATGTCGGAAGCCATTGCTCGATATCGGATCGCATTATCTTACCCCTTTTTTTTTCTCACATCGGTGGCACGAAAATGCAATAACTATACATCATCTTTTGAAAGTGAATATGCGAATCTACGCGGAATAAACGGCCCAAAGGTGGGAATTAAATGTAGTGCAGTGCCAGTTTATGCATCCAAGGGAAAAGGAGAGAAAAAAGAGGTGCAGACAATTTATCGACCCACCCGGAATCGACATGGTCGTCAGTAAGACCTACGAGAATGGACTAGACGGACGCAAAAGACTGCAAAAATCGCGCCCAGTGAATGATAAACCATCGTCGATAAAGAAATCGATCGAACGTAATTTAATAAACGTTACGCCTGGTTTAATGGGCGTGTAAAAAGCAAACGGCTGGCGGGCAAATTTGGTTTTATGCTCCACTGGCCTCGGGTCGGTTTTTGTTTGTTTAGGTTAAGACGGTATCGACGGTTAAAAACAGCATCAGCGCGATGCGAGAACAGACGCGTTCGGTTTAAATTCGATTCTACACCTCCACATTTATCGAAGGTCACTGTTTTCCGTACAGACTAGAATGAAGAAAAGGAGCTCAACCTCAACGTAGTCGATCGAAACGGGAAGATTTGCGGGAATCGAATTAAAAATAATCTAGAAATAGATCGAACGATTCAACCTTCAGCTTGTGGCGTGTTTTTATTTCGGGTTTTTTTGGAGAAATCTCCCATCTTGTGCGCGTCTCTCGTGTCCATGGGCCACGCTTTAATTGAACCCCGAAATGTATCGCCCATCGAGCGGACGTTGTCGGCCGTTCGTTCGTTCTGTTGATTCGCTAATGATTGTCCCATTGACCCGCATTTTCGGGGCGAAGATTTTCACCCTTTCATTTCTATCGGCACCGGACTTTGCTCGCTAATTGAAGAGATGCTTTGGAAACCCCAAGGCCACAAAAAGGAGGAAAGAACGTCTTGCCATCACTATTAAGCGTTCGAACTTAAGAAAGAGGTTGGAAGAAAAACTATGAACCATAGGACGATTTGCATTTCTGGCAGCAAAACTGGGGGCCTACAGAGGTTCGGAAGATACGTTCGGTGGTAGCATAAATTTGAAACTAATTAGCGATTACATTCATAAGCCAGACGTTTATGACCATGTGAACACTAATCAGCATGAACTTTGTGGTTGAAAGAAGTCGATCGTGTCGTGTTTTTGGCAAGTGGCATTTACATTTTCTTCTCTGAAAGTGTTTTCTCCGACAAAAAAATCTGATGCTGTTACGATTGTACTTTAAAACTTATTTTATAATAAAGATTTAAACCCATGTTTTTTCATCATATCACTTATCGGGGTGATTTAGATATTTTTGGCCAACCAAATCGTTAATGTCAGTTTCTCACATGTTTTCTTCCGATACGAATCGGGGAAAAGCTTAAAAATGCTTGTCGGGAAATGGTGGTGTTGTTGGAAAGTTCTTAAATTAGCAAAGACGCCAACGTTGACGAGGCTCATCATCATCAGCATCATAATTTTAATCATCGGCACGCCCCGCTGTTTTGTTATTTTTTAATCCGCCTGCCTCTGTATGAGTGTGTGCTTTGTTCCGCTCGGTTGCGGCTGATTTTTTTTAAAAGCCGTTCCGTTTAACTTCTCGCCCGCACAAGCATAAGCATAATGCTTTCACGCTTCTTTGGCAAGCAAAATATGAACAGCATAGTAAAAGAAAAATAAAACCCACAACAAGTGATCCTCCGCTGTTCTGACATATTTTTTCTACCATCCTTCTCGTAGGTTTTTCTCTCTTCGCCGTCGTTGATGGTTATGCAAATTAGTGCGGGAGCAATTATGTATGCAAATTGCGGTTTCATAATACGCTTATGTTTATCCGTTGCCTTTTAACCGATCCTGTTTCGGTCGTTTCGGGGGGTGAGCGACAAAACGCCATGCCCCCGGGGTGGCGTCAGTCGCAGGGAAAAGGTTTTGGTATTTTACCGCGCCCATTTTCCCGCCATGGAAAGTCAATTGTTTTCATTGCCAGCCATAAAGTTCAATCTTTTCTCTCCCCTTCGTTTGGCTCCAAACCCGCCAAGAAGAAACTGTTTCGGTTCTGTTGATGTTTCTCACGATCATCCCGGCTAAGAATCGAGGGGGGGCACATGATAATATACCATTCCTAGGATAATGTTCCGCTAGACATCGGCCTGGCTAACCGGCCCGGTTTACGACTGGCTACCTAAATAAGATCATAACTTTCATCCCCTCGGTCGGAACGGCTTTTGGTAAGATTGATAGTGTAAATCAATCAAACTTTTAGCATCACAATTCCGCTCGTTTCAGACACGGAATGGAATCTTCTGCCAAATCTTTCTGCCTGGAGTAAGTGTATAAAAAGTGATTTGCATAATTATTGCGTTTTCCACTAATCTCGCGAGTTCGGTTTTCCTTCAAGTTTGTGCTCCAAGAAGCCGAAAACTTTGTTTGGAAGGAATCAGTTTCTGCTTAATGAAAAAAGAAAATACTTTGCGCCCTTTTGCCCGGTAAAACACTGAAGTAAATTTCCGCCCATCGCTGGAAGCAAAATAATCTCGTTTTTTCGCGAACTCTGTTATAACCGATAGCTTTTGGGTGGAATTTGAGCGAAGAGAACTTTCCTTCCATCCAACGTTACATTAAAAAATCCGTTGTGCCAATGAAGGCTACGCTGGTGGCTGACTGACTTACCGAAAAGTTCATGAAAACAAAGGAACGCAAAATCTGCTGATACGGCGGTCCGCGAAATGCTTCCCAACGACGCCCGCAGCTCAGAAGCTCTTCCGGTGATACGAGTTTATCCACTGATGCCGGAAAACGGGCGAAGGTGATTTCCTGAAGGCTTCCGTAATCTCGTTTCTGGTGATGAAGCATTTTTTGAAGCATGTTTGGACAGTGTTGAGCGGGGAAATGCAGGCGATGCACTTTGATGATGATGTCCCTGTAAAGTAAATACACTTGGCTTTGATGTCTGGCTCTTTGTGACAACGATAAGCCAAAAGCAACTGACTTTGGACCAGTTTCACCACCGGGAATGCACTTTGGTGCATTTGAAGTAATAGAATAAATTCAAAGAAAAACCATCAAGATTGTTTACTGCTGATCCAGTATTAGAACAAAAGATTTTGAAATCTTTCTCTTTCAAGGTAGGTGGTTTTGCTGGTAGAAAACTTCTTTCTTCCTGAGATTTTTCTGGGCACGGTTGCAAAACTTTTTCTCATATCCTGGGCGTCTGGAAGAAACTCCCCACAAATATCCGGCCTTATTGCGGGCAAAAACAATACCGTGGATGGACCTAAATCTACCGCCTATTTTCGGTCCATTTGGCACTCGGTTACGGAACCAATATTGCACTACATCCGATTAATTTCCTGTGCCGAACGGAGCATCTCGGGTGGGAGAACAAATTGACCCAGAAAACTATATAGACTCCGAAGCGACCGAAGCTGAAGTAATCAAGCGAGCAGCATCGACTTCTTCTCGCTCACTTTCAGTCGGTTTGCCTCACAGGAACAGGAAACCAACCTAAACCGCCCTCATCGGTGGTGGCATTTGGCGCAACCGGGAAGACCTCCTTCCCTGGGAACGATTGCGCTAGTTTGAGCTATTACTTGGCGGAGATAGGAAAAATATTAATAATAAATTTGACCGCAATTTTCTGCAGCACACACCCGGCCCTCGGGTGAGCGTGCAGTTTAATGTTCCAGCCTTTTGTTGTCCAGCGTAATCGTATCAGATTTCGGCCGGAGAACAATGTGATGGAGGCAAGACCCCGGGCACGCCAGAAGCTCATCAGCGTCAGCAACATTTTCATGTGGGTGCACCGACATTGTTGTATGTTTGCCATCGTCCCTACGGTATTTGGTTGGTTTTCATACTTAGTTTGCCTCCGCTCCTGGGAAAACTTCCGAAATATGCTTAATTCGCCTCTATTGTTTTCCCGCGGACGTGCTCAATTGCTACCGTTCGATTTTGGGGAGAAATCTGACAGCGATTAAATTTCTCGCAATACCAGGATCTTGTTAATCTCGAATCTAAACAATGAAGTTTTTTACGTAAGACACAAGAATAGATGTAGGTATGAATCCTTTTAGGACGAGCACTAGTTAAAGAAAAAAATGTTTTTCGTGGAAATTCATCGAATATTTAGCTTTTAGAATGTTCAATTTAATCAACGAAAGTATTATGAGCTATGAAAATTATCAGAATTTAGTAGAAAGTGTTGCTTTGTGCTAAAACAAAACAAGAATCAAACCTTGCACGAAGCGAGATGTAGCCCCGACACGCATTTTAACAGCATGACCGTGCTAAAACCGTTACCATATGTGTGCAAATTGCCACACGTGCCCATCTGTGCACATTTATGAACAAACTAGCACTTCGCCATTTTGTTGCTCCCAAACCACATCCCGCGGACCACCATCACCAGCTGCTCCAAACCTTTTCAGAACACAACATCGATGTTTGGGGAGTTGCCACATCCACAACACCACGGGCTCTCGGTGGCTCGGTGCAACGTTCCACTTTTGAGTTTTGACCGCGACGTTCCGAAAGGCGCTCCTTTTGACCGAACGAGGCAGCATCGAGGATGTGGGCATCAATTTCGGTGTTTTTAGTTTTCGAGAACATTTTCGCTCAAACCACCACCACCACCGGTGGCACACACATTCGCACGTGTGCTTGTTTGCTGCGGCTCGAAATGGCATTCAACTTGGAATTCCGAAACCTTAGTTTGGTATATTTGTTTCGGACTCCAGCGAACCGTCGGTGGTTGTTTGTTACCTGAAGGTTACCTTGTCTTTCTCTCCCAACGTGGGCAAATATGTATGCATCCCGAAGATCGGATCCATTCATGTGTGCTGCAAGGGAGGGATGTCCAGAGAAACGTGTGCACTGGCGAGATAATGTTTTCCTAGCAAACTTATAAACATGTCAAATATTTCTTTACATACCAGTTGACTGCTCGTCCTGGCCATGGACATCCAGACGGACCTGCAACGATGATGCAACGTTGCAATAATAATAATAGTTGTCTACCGCATGTCCTCCTACTCTTTCTCCCCACCGAGCAGAGTGAAACGTTTCTGCAATTTGAAAAGTGGCGTAGATTATGCAACACGGATGGGAAGTGGGGCCGGCAAGAGTGTAGGTGGTGGTTCTCCTGTTAAATACATTTCGTATTACAGGCGCAAAAGTATGACGACGGCGTCGGGATCCGGGCCCGTGACCGTCCGTCAGCATGTATCCGAAGGGCTTAAGTTGTAGCCCAAAGTCCTGTCCTGTCGCTCAGAGAAAAGGCGCCTTCTGCTGGCACGATAGAGATATAGAAAAGCCAAAAGCCGTTGGCCGGCTCAAGGGGAGTGGAGGGAGCGGGGTGTGCAAAGGGACAGGTCCAGCATCTTCATCTGACCGAGCAAGCGGTCAGTGCACAACTGGCCGGGAAAATGTTTTCCTCCAGAGCACGAAGCTCGATGTGGTTGGTTTTCCAACGAAACGACATGCGGCCATGGCGACATTCTTACAAAATGTTTAACGCCGAGATTTGACAAAACGGCTTGCCTGGGAGCAATTTTCCGAACCCCGGACAAAGGAGGGAAATCGAAGCAGGAAGTATTTTGCGCAAATTTCAGAGACAATGGGCCGTAATTGGGATGTTGTTTGTTGCGGAAGCTGTTTGTTTGGGATTATTGACGCAATTTTTGAACCGACTTTGGGTTTGGGGAACTGGGATTAGGAAAATTCTACGAGAAAATGGTATACCGCAACTGTTTACCAAAGGAGACTACGAGCTGCCTGGGTTGTTTAGAAGGTTTGGATTAAATTTGTAGCCCAGCAGCAAAACATCATTATTTACCTTTTGTATCCGTATTTTATTGGATAGGTATGAGGAGATATGGAAAGACATATTTTAAGGTTTTCTAAAAATACAAAATACATATTATTACATTATTATTTGTAACAAATTAAATTTCTTTGCATGAGGACATATCCTAACTTTTCTTTATCACACGATAAACACTCCATCAGGCAGCTCATTACTGGGTTATGCAATGACTTCTAACTTTGACCGAAGGGACCGAAAATCTCGGCGCTATATAAAACAATCGTCACACACACGCACGCACAAACTGCGAATGTCATCAAATTTGCACCCACACATAATGTGTAATCGTGCGTAAAGTCCAGTTTCCCCTTTTGGGTGGGAAATAAAATTTGGCAAAAAAGAAGGTTTCAATTTCACAGTCACACCAACCTCCGAAAACCACAGCCCATCACCATTCCGTCAGTAGCCTCGAAGGATGTCCGTTGAAGTTCTCCGACAGTAGCCGGCCTTACGCAGTGACCCTTTTTTTACGGAGATCATTTCTGATGCTCAGATCGGCTCGACGGACGTCAGATGCGGACTTTGGGGAGGGAAGTGGTAAAAGAATTAATCTGCTATAAAATTCATATCCGTAAACATAACATAATAGACCCCTCGTGGGACAGCAGATAGCAGAGTGTTGGAGAGTTGGAGCAAAGTTTTGCTACAACTGTGACACATCCTTCTGAGGAGCTTCAGCTTGACCCGGTCACTTGGAAAGATAATTTAATATTTTTATTTGCCTCTCGGTCGGCCAGAGGATCTTTTTTATGGTGGTTCAATAAACCGACGAGAAATGTCCGACGCATACGAATCGGCAACTTAAGAGTGGTTCGTCTAGCAGAGAAAAACTTGTAGAATCCCTGTGCGGAACATAACCTGAAAACATTCCCCACTTGTAGGATAGGAGGGTATTGGATACCGGGGTTCGGTGGAATGTATGGAGAATGTGTGTGTGTGTGTGTGTGTGTTTTCCTCTGCACTTTTACGCCTTCGTCAAACATGTCCGGGTACACGCGTCTTAGGACTTCCCTAGACCCTTCCACAAATGCCGGTAGGGAAAGAAAAACCCCGTTGTCATGCAATTTTATGACCCTTCCGTTTGGGGACGAGACATGCCCATCATTCTGCGCCAAGCAAAGGACATTTTCTTCAGATTCCCCAAGGGTCAATAAACCGTTGTACCGTTGGGTTTGGATTGACACCGTCTTCCAATGCAGGTGAGATCTGCCAGGCCAGAGGAAGTCTAGCTATACAAGTTCGGAGACTTACAGAACCTCCCAGAGAACCGGTCAGTTTCCTGACTGTTCTTTTGAATAATTAATCCTCGGCCGGTGTTGTTGTTTTTCGAAGCGACCAATTCCAACTTCCTACCAGAGACGTCGGCTCTGTGTCTCGTCCAATAAAGAGCTCCGCGCTGGACGGGAAAAAACGCCACAGCGCAAATGTTCCGGTCACGGAGATTGGCGAAGATTACCCCGTGGAAGAAAATCAATTTATTATTGATGAAAGTTTTACTTCGTTTCATGGCGGTCGCTATGGGATTCTGGTTGCTTTCGTAACAAGCAGGAATGTTTTGTTTCCTCGGAGAGGCTCAGTTTCCTTTTACTTGTCTCGTCACGAATATCTAGAAGTATAGCAGAAAGTTCCCTGATTTTATACAGTAGCCAACGAAAAAAGTAATAAGCTTGTTTTTTTTAAGATTCATTTTATTCTTGAACTTATATTAAGCTTCAATATAAGATTCATTGATATTAAGCTGGGGGTTTTACGAGCCAGCTAAATGAACAGTAGTTGAAAGACATGCTACATGACGAATTAATTATGCTCTATGATTTAAATAATAAGGACCAAAGTTTAAATCATACTTACCACTGTGCTGAAACGGTTTTTTGGTAAGTTGAGGATAACTTTCGTAAGCAGATTCGTTTCGTTTACACGGTCTCCGGCAAAGGGCAAGTGAACTAAAATTCCGTAGCTCCTGAAAACTAGAAAAGAGGTGAATGAGAGTGTCTTTTACTGCCGGATACAATGCTCGGCCTAGACGACTGCCGAGGCCCTAGTCGTTGGTGGAGCAAGAAATGCAAAAGCAAAGGGGGGAAGCATAAAAAAGCCTCAGACAGGTACAGGTAAACATAAAACCCGAACAGCCCGAACGGCGCATGAGCGAGAATAATAAAAATACATATTTTATTTAGACACGCGATTACTTATTTACAAATTTATACCGTTTGTCAGGGAGCTCTCCGCTTTGCGTCGGGCCGGTCGTTTTTCCGTTCCCGGCGCGCGAAACGGAACAGTCCGCCCGGTCGTTCCGGTGAGCCGTGGTTTCGACTACGAAATGTTGGTTACTTCCAGAGAGCGAGCCCCACCGAGTGTAGGTTAACGTAACTCCATGGTGTTTTGTATTTTTTTCTGCTTTTCTGTTGTTATCCTGGGCGGTGGGGCTAACAATTGCCCCCCGCCAATGTGCCCAGATGTGGATGTACAGTTTTCTTTTATGTGCCCGAGCAGGAAAAATGGGTTTCGCTTGGTTGTGGATGTCGGTTTGGTTTCTGGCGGGGGTGTTTTACATTGCACAGATAAAACAGAATCAAAGATTCACTCAGTAGTACCTTTGGAACGATCCTGGTGTGTGGAAAACTTAATGGAACAATGCAAAACTTCCGTCATGTGTGGAAATTGCGCATTAAGTATTCATTTACAGTGGTCGGCATGGGATACATCACCATGCAATCCATTACCATTGACATGCAAACCAAAAGCAAAGGACTTTCTTCACGTGAAAAGAAAATCATAAAAATGTTGGATTGAGACTGAAGATAAAAACTAACAACAACAAGGGCTGCTATAAAAATAATTCAAATGTAGACTGTATATATTCTGAGTTCATCATTCATAAGTTATTTACATTGGCATTTTCTCTCAGGTATGGCGCTCTGAACATCAATTTTGTGATAAAAACAAGAGAATAAATCGATAAGAGTTTTATTCTGCAAACACCCCTTTGGGCAAGAAAACTTCGTTGTTTTGCTTTCCCACCAACAAACCTGTCTACTCGAAGGACCGGAAAATCGGGGTGGTTAATGTGCTGGATTCGAGCCAAACAGCGAACTAAAATGCGCCACTATCTGCCATGGCCATGAGAGTGACGTCAGGAATGTTTGAGGGCAAAGCCTGAGTTGGGAACCAACCGTATCGATGACCTCCGACCTCGCCGTGGATCATGACCCTCTCTGCCGTTCCAGATAATCGCCCTCCGACCCGTGAACTCATTGTTTCTTGCTTATGCTTGATGTGCGCCCGCCCACCGTTTGGAGGCTATCATACCCTTCGTTGGGAGTTCTTGTTACCTTTAAAGGGTTTAAAGTTTGGACGGTTTGTTTGCGGTGGCTTATGTTGGTACGGGTCGGAAACGGGATCGTGTTGAATTGGAGGAAATGTGATCCAGTCACGGGGCAATTATTGCGACATTAAATTGGCGGGGTTCACCCGATCGAACTACCGTTCACTCATGTGGCCGCATGTGTGGGTTTCGACTCCTTGCTATGGCCAACCTTCCTGTCATGTTGACACTTTGTTGTTTTCCGAGCTGCTTCCGATGCGAGCCATTTATCCATCTCGAGTTTCCTCGGCATCGGCAGCCGGAGGCAAATGTTACTTGTCGGAAATGGAGGATGTGCCGATGACGATTTGATTTTAATGATGACGAATCGAGCGCTGAGTGACATTTAAATGTTGCAGTGTGAAATTCGATTTTATTCTTTTGTCCCTCCGAGTTTGCCTTGTTTTCCATTCGGAAAACCCGTCCTTGGTTTTGCCTCGAACGAACGTCAAGAAGGTTGTTGGAAAATTTTCATTCATTTTCTTCGTGGCTGACGTACCTTCCTTGCTCGGTGTTTCAAATTTCACGAAAAACCAACGGATTGAAGATAATTAGAAACGGTTGGGTGAACGAATGGGTTTCTTTACCGTGAGCAGCAATCAAACTAAAGCGAAGGCCAATCGACTTACGCCGGCGTCGTTAAAGGGTTAAGAAAAAAGTGTCAAATTTCAATACCCGAGGAAATCGGAGTCAACGCCGGCCACGACAATTAGTGTTGTTAGGCACAAGTTAGTTTAAAGTATTGCTACTGGTTTCGGATCCGGGAAAAAAAGGTTACTAATTCTACACTAATTGGATGGAAGAGGATGAAGGAAGAGAGCAGATTTCTTTTAGTGCGTTCCGTCAGAAATTCAGCAACGAAATGAAACACCTCTCGGGGAAAACATTTCTAAAGCTAAATATAACCATATCTAGCACTCCAATTATTTTCCAAGAGTTTCCGAAACAGTTTCCAAGTCTATTATCGAAGGAATAATAAAGCAACACTGTCCGCCCGTACTTCGTCCCGATGGGATCGTCGACATTAACCATCCAATCAATTAGTGATTAGAAAAGTTTTTCCGAACACCGAAAGTCGGCGTGTCTTTGTGTCCATCCCGGCTGCATTCTTTTCTCCCTTCCCCACCTTTGCGCTCCCCGGCGAGAAGTGAAAGGGATCGAATCGAACCAACATTTGATTAGCATCTTCCTCGACCCGAACTTTTCCGATTGAATGATAACGACGATGCCGTAGGTACTGTGGAAAAGTTGCCCTACGGTAAGCGATGTCCCGAAAAAAGGGGGTCACGGTCATCGGGGACCGTACGAACCGACAGCTCAACTTGTTATCCTTTCAAGCATCCGATCCTACGATAATGATGATGATGATGATGATCCCGGTGATGGGAAAGTTTCGCCAAACTAACCGACGGCGATTAATTCATGCGAATAGGAAAATGTTCTCCCGGTGGGAGAGTGGGCAATCATAATTTCGCAGCAAGTTTTCGCCCGCTCCCGAAGGACCAATCTTGGCATGGGAATGTTCTAATATTTCTCATTAACCTATCAATCGATTCGTTCGCAATCGAGGCCGTGGCGTGTTTCCTGGGAGGAAACGAAACTTCCGGTGCTCGTTAATCTGTTTCTCTGTCTGCGCTTCCCTTTATCAAAAGCGCGCTCTTCATGTTCAGGTTTAAGATTTCGCAAGATCGCATTCGACCCAAGCCGAGGCGAGTCAAGAAGGCTGCAAAAGATTCCTCGTGTTGATGGCGAATGGTTGCACCTCCGAGTCGACTGTCAAGAAGAAGCAAGAGGAGGAAACACACCGTATCCCGAAAGTGGTCGGAAATTTATGACGACCACGGAGAGGTATAAATTTGCGGCCATATAAATGCATATGTATAAATATAACGCTCTCCCGGTTGGCATCCCCACGATCTCGACGGTCCGAAGAATTATGGAACTCGGTGCCAACTCCCAAGAAAACCTCTCGGTCCGAGGTGAAAATCAGGTCGAGAAGATGCAATTTAACTCTTCAAATTTGACGGTGCACCTCGGGTGCCGTTGCCCACTTTCAACCAATGCCCGCCCGTACCTTAATTATACTCTTCAAAAACCACTCCGGCACGCTTAATGGGAGAACCCGAAGACTCGAGCGAGGACTACAAAAGGTGGTGATTCTTTTTTGTAGTCTGCTTTTAAATTTCATTCAATGCACAAAGTGTCGAGTGCAGTAGAACGCACAGACTATAAGTCTACTTTTATTCCATCAATTCATCGTGTTTATCAAGGTCAATTTGGAGAGAAGCTACCGAGCAGAAGTGGTGTTCCCAATTAAATAAATCGAATGACGGTTTGATTTACGGAAGCAATCTTGTCGATGGCATTAAATAATAATGAACACTTTGACGATGCGTTTATTAAGTTGATTACAAGACCAGCAATTATTTATCACATGTCAATCGAACCGGTTTTGGGCGGATGTAAATTTATTTCAAGTAGAACGATCAATTGCGAAAACACCTTATCATCATTTTATTTCCTGTGAATAGTTGCCAAAACACATTGTGCCTTGCTAAAGATATTTTCCAATTCTAAGATCTATCATTGAAATACTAATCGAACTTTTTCGTTCCCCCTCTTGCTACCATTCTTTTTAATTACAGAAAAATGCAAAAACCCATTAGGCATGGAATCGTTCGCGATTAATGACTCACAAATTACGGCCAGCTCGGCGCACGACATCGGCAACGTGGGACCACAGCATGCCAGGTAAGCTCCCCGGGCGAAAAGCCATCGAAAAGCCGACGCTCCTTCATCAAGCGGGAAGTGAGAAGTGTACAAGATTCTTTCATTAAGTCGGGAAGCGGGAAAACCATGGGCGCTAGGGAATATTGGCGAGGAGGTGAAACGGGTTCTGAACAGGCGTCGGGAAGAAGTGAAACGAAAGACACGGCAGTTAAACACTGAAGCTCTGTTCGATCTTCAAGAAGGAAGCGTTCATCCTTCCTGCTTTGGAGCAACGTGTTGGTTGGAGCTGTTGTTGTTTTTTGTTCGCTTTTCTTCTCCTAGGCATTGTTTGCCGCTCTTGAAAGATTACGCCACCCAGACGAGAAAGAAGGCGCAGACAAACCCAGTGAAGCCAGCGATACACATCCGTTCGCCTTTCAACGGCGCGCATTCGAAACCAACGCGCAACGAAAACACCATGCGAAAGCAATAACGCAGCAAAACCGAAAGGATATATGAAGCGGCGCAACAAATGACCTAGCATGGGTTTTGTGTATGTGTGTATGTGTGTGAGCGTGTATGGTGGTGTGTTTGAGTGGAGCGAACGGAGTACAGGATAACAAATCTACATTATCCTCATCAGGGATAACAAATTGCTCTCATTTAAAATGAAAAATCACTATTTGTATTTTCTTTTCATACGGCTGCCAGTAGCAGACTCCCCACCACTAAACACACGCACACACATAAATACACACAAACAGGTTGGATCAAAGAGCACCCACATATGCACCAAAGCACCTCCTGCCGGGAGGAGAAGAAAACCCCCGGCAGGACGAACGAAGAAACGGAAAGGGAAAAACAATGCTTGAGAAAACACAACAACGACCAGCATTGCAGTGCCATTTTCCTGCCCTTCAGGAAAATGCTGCACAGTCATTCCCGGGAATAGGTGGGCGACTCACCCTCCACCCTCCCCCACCTCATCACCCCTGGGTTCGTGTAAGGACACGTATCTGACGTTCGAGCCCGTTAGCTTTGGCCCAAACCGTGTGAGAACCTTACGTTTGCGAACGTTCATTTTCACAATGGGAGAAAATTATTTTCCATTTTCCGAACCATTCGGAACAGCTTCTCCCCCCGTCGTACACCTTGAATCCCGGGTACACGAAGCAGACATCCCCGACTGGATCTGCAAATGGATCACGGCTTTTCCCTTTCCGCTTTGTTCGCGCAGGAAAATGATTATGTCGCTTAAAACCTTTGCCGTGGGTGGGCCGGGGAGGGATGTTGGAAAGCGTGACTGGTAAAACGGCAACCGGATTATCTCGTCGTTTCGGCAAGGCTTGAGACGCCAGGAAGGGTGGGAGGCCAGTGGTTTGCTGGTTTGTCAGGAAGGATCCTTCGGCGTAAACTACGACGTGTGGATCGGTTATTGTTGCATTGTCTGCTGCAGTTTCTGATTCGTTGCCACAATCTTCCCTGCATTATTGTTTGATAAAAGGTAGTGTACCAGAATTGCATTGCGACCTTTAAATAATGTCCTTTATTGAGTGTTGTTGTTTGCATCACCCTACCTAATATTTTCACTGTCTTGAATTTGTTACCTATAGAATAGAGATCCAGGTTCTGTAACAGTTTGGGAATAATACAAAGATTTTTTTTCTGTAGTCTTGATCCGTTATTCACCGTTCCGAAGAAAAATGGTTATCATTAGTAAATGTGTGAGCCTTCAAAAGTAAACAACAAAGCTCCCCATTTTCTCCACCGCTTGGGGTGCATAAGAAATGAAGAAAAATTGATTCCGTTTGTATGCCTACCGTGCCTACATTTCTCACTTACCCAACCCTGACTTAGGCCGGGTTTGGAATGCGTGTCTTTTAACCTTTGGAAGGAAAAAGGAAAGAGGAAAAACATTTGCAAGATTGCAATGAATAATTTAAATTTTTGGCCCTCTTCTTGAACCTCACAAATCTTTGGTACACTTTGGAAGTATTTCAAAATGATTTCCTTGCTTGAGAAAAATATGCTTTTGCTATCTTACGAACAGTGGATATGTCTGTATCTGTAGCACAATCGTCTGGAATTCAATTACGTGGCTGTACCAATCCAACCGTTATTGATCGAGGGATCGTTATTAGACATAAAACCGATTGGCACAATGGTTGCAGAATGAAGTGGTTGAAAGGGAAAACCCCGCTCCAAAAGGCCTTTGAGTGTCCCAAAGACCTTCCTAATCGGACCGTCAAATATTAACGACGAGGTAAGGGAAAAAAGAACAACAAGCAGCAAAACAACATTCGAATCGAAATTACTCAAAGCGGTGGTCCTAATCTCTGGTCGGGGCCTTTTTGTCCCAATCCCACAAGAGTGCAACACTTGTGCGCAACGTCTTAGTGAAGTAAAAATGCGACCAATAACAACGAGGGCCTTTATATTTCCCTTCCCGGTTTACCTCTTGAGCTGTGCATAATCAATAAATGTTTGTCGATTTTTAGTGCGCCATAAAATGGCAACCACGCTATTCCATTTCGTGCGGTTCGGTTCCTTTCCACTGCGACCATGGGACCGTACCGTACCGGGGACTTGTGTGTTGCTTGCTTGACTTCACGGCTAACTCGGTCGCCATGAGCAAAATTGTCCATTTATGATATGAAGGATTTATTTCCTTTTGTGTGCATGTGTTCGGTGAGACCCTTCAGAGGACGGGGCGTATGTGTGTGTATGTGTGTGTTGGCACACAATTTCCCTCCACTGCTGTTGCCTTAGATCGATGCTCAGTTTATTGCTGTTTTTCCTCCAACCCAGTTGGTCGGTTGTTTTCCACCGATCGATCAACGGTGTTTTCCTTTTCATCAACCACTTATGATTGCTCTTCGAAGTCGGCATGCAGGAGTTTTTTCTCTCTGTTTCCACCTCCGTCTCCATCACAACACGGCCGTTACAAACGGGCGCTCTTCGGAACACGAACCTTTCATTATCCCCACGGCGATGTCCTTGGAGTCCTTTGAACCGATTCCGCGGAACGATCCAAACGATCGACTCGGCCGTTAAAAGGTTGCTGGAAGCATGCAGCAAACAAAAAAAACGTGGAAAAACTGGAACGAATGAATACTTGTGTCACGCAGCGTCGTCTTCGTCCTGCTCGTCCGGTTGTTTATTTGAATTCGAGTTTTTCTGTTTTGTTTCAATTGGAAATCGTGGGCTCCACAAAGACACGAGGGAACCCGTTGCCTTCCAGCAATCTGTGGTCGGAAGGGGTGCTCGGGTCAATTTCCAGTGAAATCTCCCCACGATTGCCATACGGACTTTTACGGTACCACCGTTCGTTTAAGCCCAGTCGGATACTGTTTCATTGCTTTCTGTCAATTCTGACGTTTATGTCTTTATTTCGCTAGGTTTTTCTAATCGACAACCCGACGGTCCTACGTCGAAGGTAGAAGCTTTTGCATGCCAAAGGAAATTATTCTCGGTCATGTTTTTTCTTCTTTATCCTTGACCGATTGAAGGTCTAAGCACAACTTAAATAAAAAAACCCATAGAACTAGTACAGTTGAATACGAAATAATCGCTATTCGCTCGAATTCTTCAGATAACCCTGACTCCTTTTTCTATTTTTAGTATGAGTTTGTTAATCAGTAAGCGAAACAGTTTGTAAAATGGTTTCCGAAAAATGTCTTTAAAACCACGATGGATCTTTTTTGGTTTGTTTTCCACCCACCAGAAGTATGTCCTCGGTCACGAACGTCTTTTTCCGGAGTGTTCATAAAACTAGCAACAGATTGACGTTCACGAAGATTGGAATCGGCTGTTTTTGCCCCATCACCCAAACGACCGTAGCGTTTTTATGAAGCTCGGGGATGGAAAATGGAAAGAGAAAAAGGTAGGAAAAGCAAAAAACCCCTTGCGAGGGCCAGTCGAATCGACAGGCCACAGCTGACTGACGGGGCGTACTTCATAAATCAATATTGGAGCCATATTTTCATCCCGATGGCTTCATCCATCCCAGGTCGGAGCAAATGGGAATAGGGTTTAGTTTTGTTCTTTTTTGCTTATCTAAGCCAGCATGTAGCAAAAAGCTGTGTTAGGTCAGGTTGAGCGTACCTACTAGAAAATAAAATACTTCTTTTCGCCGAGAGAAACTTCAACATGGAATGCTAACTCTTATCCTTGACAAGTTTACTCATTTCCCCCCTAATCGCAATGATGAAACAAAAGAGATAACGAAAAAATGGTCATTGCGATAGGTGTCCTTCAATTTTGGGAATAGTTTTTCACTTCATTTCAACGTCAACTATTTCGTCATTCGCAGTCTGTTGTGCTTTAGCTGTTTTTGTTTCCATTTTTCGTTCTGCTATGACATCTTTCTGTTTCGCAACTTCATGCGACTTGGATGATTGCAGGTTGGAACTTTCCCATCGACCGCAGAGACATTCGTCAACCATCCTTACCACAGATTTTCTACCGCCCCACGTTGGAGTCAACAATGGGGAAATATTTTACCAAGAGCCCTTTGCACTGCGCCTCGTTGAGCTCTCAAGATCTTCGGGTCGAAACCATCGAAGCAGCAATTTGACTGGTGGATGACTTCATTAAAAGCTTCAGCTCGGAAAATCAGAACAGAAAATTACAAATGCTCACTCATCCCTCTCGACGCACCGACAGGGATGATGAAGTCTTGACGACACTGGAGCCCTCTGCAAAGCCCCTCTGGGGAGTGCTCATAACTTCCCCACAAAAGTCCTCACACTCGACCCGACTTTTGGCACCGGACGAAGTCGTTCTACTGTGGCGGAACACGGGTTGGATTTTAGGTGATGATTTTCTTTCGTTCGTGTTTCACGCTTCGTTTGCGCTTCCACCGGTGTGTTCAGGGCAGTTCAGTCGATTAGTCATGATTAATGGGGCCGATGGGGTGGTTTTGTGGTTTTGACCCCAAAAGAAGCTGCTGTTTCGTGGGTTGCTTTGCGGACCACTGTACCATTACGGCCGGATTGACGGTCGATTGTACCAAAGGATTTATTTTATTGCTGGTTTGAATCATATTCCTTTCGTGTTTTTGGAGCTGTTCACATTTTTATGCAATGTGTAAGACTCTACTTTCAAATTAAACACTTTGTTTCATGACATTTCTTTCCGTTGGTGGCTCTGCCACAAGTCATTACCTTATGAACACGTCTTGGGTGTAAAGCTGATCAGAAAATACGTGAAAAGCCATCCCTCGATCAAGAAGAGCGCAAAGTTTGACGGCTTGGCAATAACCATAAACTGCGGGTCAGAGCACACAGACCGTTTGACATGTTAATTTAACCAGCAGCACCCCATCAAAAGGATAAGTTCCCTTCTACGAGTGCGCAATGCAAATGTGCATTGAGCGAACGCCGATGTGCAAAAGGGTTCGAACCACGTCTCCTTCTAGCAGGTTCCCGCTCTCCAATAAATCTTTGCAAATCCCGGCGGTGAATGCGCACGGCTCAACATCATTCTTTGGCATCTTATGGCGACCCCGAAACAAGCACGTCCACAAGACGGTCCCCCGGACGCGCCATTATTTCCAGTCCGCACGTTAAGCCGTGCGTTATTTTCCTCCAAACGAACCCGGTCTCTCATAACTTTATGGTTCGTCGCCGCGTTCGTTGTTGTCGTGTTGTGTCGTAAAAAAGCGAAAATTAATCTCCACCATGTGCACCTCCACCACATCCCAGCTTTGGCAAGGATTCTTGCTTCCTCTTTCCATTCCCACCCGGTCAGAAATGGGATTGCGCGAAAGGACGCCTCGGTTGCGTCTAGCCTTTTTCCACCGCAAACTGCGAGCGAATCGGCCACTTGCCATTAAATATAATTAAAAACAATAAAAAGAAAAATCCGTCGTCGTAAATTAACACCCCAACCCACCGCCCCCCCCCCCCTCCCCCCCGCCGACACCGTGTGGTGTGGGTTCGTTTGTTTAGCGTCCCTCCGAGGAAGAATGGCCCGCTTTCCTGAAGGGAAAAGATGGCGAACACTCCCTTCGAGGCGACGATGATGTTGATTTTTCTAATGACCACCGCCAGATGGTAGAGTGTGATGGTGGTAGTGGTGGTGGTGGTGATGGCTAAAACCAACGTAGCATTGTTGCGTCGTCGTCCTAGTCGTCGTCCTTTTCGTCATCGTCAATGTTTTCTTCCCCACGCCCCGGAACGATGGCCGTTAATAAAATCTAATATTTCAAATCCTAGTCGTCATTAAAAACATTTAGAGTCATTGTTTTGCGACCGAACCCTCGGAGCGGTGGATGGTTTTCGTCCTTTTTGACCCATTTCCATGGGAATTGGACGTCACGCGCGACGATGATGATGATGGCGATGGCTGCGACGATGATGGCAATGTTGGCACGTCCGTTGGCCGAAACATTACAAGCCTACTCGCCTCCATTTAAGGGTGGATTTGAATGGATGCTTTTAAAAGGTTTGGTGTCATTTTTACTTTTCTGACCTTAGGAACATCGGTCGCCGAAACAGAGGAAGGGGGTAATGAGCAGAATGAAAGCATGACCGCTTTAAGTGACCGATTGCAGTAATATAAATCTGGCCGGAGGAAAACATTCCGGGCCGTTTGGGGACCAGTTTTGGTCAGCCCATCCAGTTTTCTCACTTCATTTACGTTGGGGAAAGATAATGGTTGGCCTCCACAAGATGCAAATGAAATGGGAATTAAATGGACATCGCTTTTTATGGCCGTACTTCCGAAGGTTCAAAAGGCAAACGGGAAAATGTGGATGATATTTCGACTGACATTAAACTTTCCTTGCAAATCTTCTGTCATTGATACCGTATTGAAAAAATAATTTCATTGAAATTTTTAATTTATCAAACCGTAGTTTAAACCGTAAACCGAAAAAGGATAAAACACTTCACAGTTTTTTTTTAAATATGTCATGATATCTCACAAAACTTTAGTAATTTTATAATTATTGGACATGTTTTTGCCTTCCAAAAATATCCGCTAATAAAACCTCCAAAAGTTGTTGAATGATTTTTGCCATAGCTTCGCGTCGGTCACCAAACCGTCTCGGAACAACTCGCCGGAAAATGATAAACAACCGGTTTCAGTCGTAGAACACCATCGACCGGCCATTCTCAGTCCCATCTGTCGAGGATACCTTGCCACTTTTCTGAGCCCTTGACTCGGACGGCCTAATGGAAGAAATATGCTTTTTCCGGAATTAATGCTCCATCCATTTGCCTTTTGACTTTTTTCTCTCTATCACTCTCTTTCTCTCTCGGTAGTTCAGTAGGTCCTTCCGGTCATTTGAGTTCGTTCCTTTTTTGGACTCTGGTGAGCAACAACCTGTACGCGCCTCTTGGCACGGCCCAAAAATGACATCCAGATCCGGTGAAAGCGAGCTTCTAGCCAGTGATGGTCATTTTGTATCTGTGTGTGTGTTTGTGTTTTCCAACCATTTCCACCATTCTTACTGCTCGACATCTCTACATTAATATTACATTTTCATTCCCCGTAATGACCTCTCATCATCGTTATTGTCGTCAGGATCATTCGACGGAATGATCGCGAACCAACCGAAACTTTGCTGTGGTTAACCTTTAGCTCGTTGTTTTCTTGTTTTGTTTAACCAAACGATCACCATTAGTCACCGTCATCGACCGGGTCGCTGTGTTTTTTGCAAACCGTTCTAACCGGTCCCTTTTTCGAGCTTCTTCTATTTTGTTCTGCTCCGTTTGATGCGTTCATTTGACGTAATTATTTTCTATGCCAGTATTGCTTGTTTGACTTTTAGTTTTACTTTTTATTGGTAGGTTTAACTTGTTTTGTTTTTTGCAAAACAGGGTTAGTCTAAAACCTCGAGAAAAGCTTCAAAAATGAACTTTTATGTCTTTTTATATAGTTCTGGAAAGCCTCATCACAAAAAATGTAAGGGAAGTAAATCCGCCACCGATCGTGGTTGGTTTTTCCGTTCATAATTCGAGATAAAATGTAGCTTGACCAACAAGTGAACCACAAATCGCAACAAAAACCAAAGCGTACAAAATCAGTAGCCCATTTTCTTTGGACGTAGTTTTTGAAACTTTCCTTCCAGCGGAGGTAAGGCCACGAATGGCGCAACGTAGATAACGGTGAAAATTGCACACCGAACCACATGGTCGGCAAACCACAGAGATTGGAAAACTGTGTGCACCAAAGTAAATACATTACATTCACCGGCTCATTTTCCTGCGGAACCTGTGCTGGAAGGCAAAACGAACAAGCGAAGCAACTGTTCTGAAGCTGAAGTTAAAATAAGCTTCACTAAAACCCATTGCAAAAAAGAAAACCCATTCAATGGTTTGCACATTCTGCCTAGTTTTCCCTACTCCGGTCGTGGTGGGGGTTTTCCGCTCAGCCCACATTGTTGTATCACATTCCGGTCGCCCGCACGACACACGCTGGACAATGTTGACGTTTCGGGGGTGGCGATGACGGAGCCGTTCCGATGGACCGGGCGGACACTTTGCTCCGTTCTTCGTTTGTTGAGCACTTTGTCAAAACCGTTTGTCATTTTACGCCACGTCTGAGAACGCACACAGACACAACATACTCACCTTTTTTCCGGAAAAGCCATCGTGTGATGATGATGATGCTGGCCGTGACAATGATGGCACACGCGGCGGGAAAAAATTCAAAGGTCGCCCGGAAGGCTGGCAAAAGGATAGCCGGAAAATGCCTAGGCTTGGTCGCTGCAGTGGGTGGAAAAGTATGTGCCTTATCATCATGTCCGGAGTTAGGGTGTATGCTTTTTTTCGTTCTTGTAGTTCCTTTTACTTCCTGTTACTGTTTGGCCGAGCTCGTGAGTTTGTTTGGAAGAGACAAAAAACACGCCAGACACCCCTCTTCCCACCAGGTTGACTGTAAGCCTCCTCCTTGAAACGACGCTCTGAAAGACACACGGCACATTTAAAGGGCGGCAGAAAAGTGCGCTTAAAAATGAAGAAAAAGAAAATCATTTCGCAAGCGCAAGCCTCATTCAATAGATGCTGTAAAAAGAAGTGAAAAAAGTGTACCAAATTGTGCATCATTGAAATTCGTACGTCCTTTACCATTTCATCGCCCGGAAGGCGGTGAAAAACCAACCCCCTAGCCTTCAGGGGGTGAGTGAAAATATAAGAAAAAATTCTGCGTTTATCACGACGCAGCCTGCGGAAGTGGCAAGATGTTAGCTTAGCTCTTGGGCAAACAGAAAACTCGAGCCCACCGACATTCCACGGAGGCAAATGCTGCGGTTTTCAGACGCTCAGTGTGCGTTATCTTTCCCGGCGTCCGGAGGATCGTTGCATGATGAGCTGAGACACGCCGTTTTCCCGGGGGCCAACGATGGGACGGATGAACAGTTTTCCCTATTAAAAAAACTGCAATAACCGTTACCCTGAGCGTAGGAGTGGAAAAACGGGTGTTCCAAAGAAGAGAAACGAATGAAAAAAAGATTCACAGGACATAGCACAGGGAGGAGGGAAAAGGTGTGTTCATAAAACGCCAATGGTGCCATCATTATGTTACGTCACGTGGATGATGGGAATGGGCAAAGCTGGAGGTGTTTGTGATAAGTGAAAAAGCATTAGTAATAAATTAGAAAACGGTACGTTCTTTATTCATATTTTATGTGTGTTTGCACGCATGAATGTCCCGACTGTCTGGCCCCTTTCGATGTCATTAAATGGCATGTTTTACGACCGGACTAAGTTCCTTTAACCTACCCATTCAATTTTGTGTTTGAATTTTTCATACTTTCTAACCACGCTCAAAATACAATCTAGCTTCTAAAGCTAAAACTTTATAAATTGTTTCTCATTCCCTAACACTTTTTAAGTAACGCTCCTTCGTTTTCTTTCGTGAAACAAACATGGACACCCAAGACAGTCTTCTCTCAAGCACACACACCGAGGGTTAGTTTTATCAGTTATTTTAAATTGCTCCTTTGTCGAACTACTTGAGGCGTGTAACTGGATACGTAATTTCCCGCAAATGCACAATAAATTGCTAACGTCGTCTGGTGTCACTTTACACATTTTTAAGTCACTTCAGACTTCGTGCTCCTCTTTACTTTTTGCACTCAACTGCTCCCTATGGGCCAAATTTTACCTTCAATCTTGTCTCGGGATGCTGTCTTCGTTTCTCTTCCCTTCCCATTTTGCCCTCTTTTCATTTAATTTTTCCTTGAACACTCTGTCTACATTTTTTTAACTTTTCCAGCTACGTTCTCCTTCCACTCCCCTTGCTCCCCTTGCGGCTAATTTTCGCTCGACTGAATGATGACGAAATTTGCTCGGGCGTTTAAAATGCTTTTTTACTTAAAAATGTCAATAAGTTGCCATGAAAAATGTCTCCGCAGCCCGCGCCTCGACCACTCGAGCGCGTCGATGCCTGAGCTAATAAAAGCCATTCACGATAAGAAGGAAACTCTCTCCCGCCCCCCCGAGGTCGACCGACGGGGGGCGTTTTGGGTGAAAGTGAAGTTGAAAAGGAACCATGCTCTCGGAGTCGCAGACACCGGGTTGGGAGGAGGGGGACGTAGGTTCGTGCCCGGACCACTTCCGGTCTTTTATGCAGCCGGTGGTGAATTTCCTGTGCAACCGTCGGCGCTTTGGAGAACTACCTTTTTTCGCCCCTTAATGGCGTAGTATGCATATACGAAGGGAGAAAAGACACTCGAACTCGCGTCCTTCGTGTCCCTTATTTGCCCACTTTCCGTAAAGGTTTGGGCTGGGGAAGTAAAAAAAGGGAACCCCCTTGCATCCCGGTGGCAAAGTAATATTTACATCCTCACGGGCACACGGAACAGTATATCGGCACGCCAGTCAGGCATGGGATCATTTATTTATCGCCACTAGAAGTTCTTTACAAAAGCGAACGAACCACGTGGGAAGCGGGGTGGGTCGGGGAAAACAGCTCTACCGAAGGAAATGTCTCCCCTTCGCAAGCCAACCGAGACGACGATGCCTAACAAGATCGCAAAAACCCGTGACTTTGACTGTGGGCACGCCTCGGCGCTGATAAGTGAGAATATTCAATATTGACTATTTTGTAAAGGAACGAAGCTGCACGGAGTTTCCTTGAGAAGGAACGGAGGAAACCCACCGAACTTATTCAACCGAAGTCTAGTCAAATAGCAGCGGCCGGAAAGGCGAAAAGAAAACTGAGCAGCTTTCTCTCTCGTTAGTGTTTGATCAACGAGGAGGAGACTATCTTTTTTCACTCGTGCCGAATAAATTGTGACATTGAGTGGGAAATTTGTTCGAAACCATTCGTCCCTGTTGACATCGGAGGGACGACTTCCGACACACTTTCCCCCAAACCAACCTCATTCGATCACATTAAACCATATCGCTACTCAAACTATGCTTTCTTCGAAAAAGTTTCCCCTTGGGTTGTCTTTAAGGATGTTCGATTTTTCATCTTCGTTTGAAGGCGTTCTCTCGTTTGAAAGCCGCAGTGCTACCAGTTTATCTTACCATTTGCATTTTTTAGTGCTTTCTCCCCCGTTCGAGGATATTGGTGTTCGGCTTACGCTATCAGCATAGGGCACGTGTCGTCCCCAACGATGTAGGTGGAATTATAAATCGTTCTCAATATTTCAATACGTTGCAATGTGAGGTGGATGTGATTTTCATGTAGGGTTTGAAAATATGAAACCTTATAAAAGTTCCTGGTTTGTTTATTTGTACGATTTTTTTCATTTTATTAATCGGATTTTAATCAATACTCGCCACAAGCTGTATTGATTAGTGAACAAAAAGAAGCTGATTCAATCATAGAAATTAATATAATTTAACCATTGAGTGGATAATTTGAGGTGTTTAAAATGTTGATTGCATCCTTTTGAAGTGTTTTCAAATAAACATTGTCAATGTCACGTGTCAATGAACCCATACTATGTTGATTCTAAAAAAATCCTGCCTTAACTCACCGCAGTATTCATGCAGCATCCAACGAAATTAGTCTTTCTACACCTCATTACCGCCATTATGCAGAATTCGTTCCATAATATCTCTCTCCATTCAAGCCGTTCCAGGAATACTCGAATAGAAAATCACATCCATTCACAGCCACACAAACACATAACAAACAAATTACCATCGCGACATTAGAGGCCCAACCGACTTTGTCGCAGAAGAATGTGTCTATCCCCGCAAGGGTCAGACGGACATCGGATCGGTAGGAATGGCTCCCGGGAAAGCGTCGGAGTCGAATGCCGTTGGCTGCACTCCAAATCGTTCGCAGTCGGTTGAATTTATTGTAATCGCGTAGCATTATGCTATGTCAGGGAGGTTTTTTTTCCCTTTTTTGTTTAGTTGTGCTTGTCTTGCCCTCCACACAAACATTCTTAAGCGCACGTCGTTGTCATCCGCCGACGAGGGCAACCTGAAGGTGAAGTGCTTCGAATGAAAGAAATAAGACTTGCCCTGCAGGCTGGACCGAAGATCACGCTCTAAGACGGCCTTCCCCATTGAGTCTACAAATTGATGCTACTGAAAACACTGCCTGGTATGTCCTTTACCTTTTGACCAGTACCAACCAGAGCGGAGGAAAAACGTATCTTCTCTTCCATGTGTCGGAAAGACAAGTGTTGTCTAACACGAGCGAACTGGGCCGGCATTAGCTCATTGTGTTTGACCGCTACTGGAACCCAGTGGGAGTGACTTTTCCATTCAGTGTCTGCCAAAAAAGTGACGGAGACAGCATTGACATTGGAGCAGGGCACACTCATACAAACACACACACATGAAGGAGTCATTATGCGCCTCTGCATGTTGGTTGGCCTTTTTTCTTTTTTGTCTTTTGCCCTAAAGGGACAAGCAGACGTTTCCACAAGAAACCTTCATTGGCTGATGCTGGAAGAGCATGTTCCCTGAGCATGCCAACACTCGTCAGGGGTTTCTTCTTGCAGGGCGTTTGGCCATCCCCACTCGAGGGTGCAAAGTTCAGCATTTTAATTTTATTGCACTGATTATGCTGTCATTTATTGCAACTTCGTTACGTGAACTTTACTCACGGGGCGAGTCGGTATTGTGGGAACTTTTCCTTCCAATGTACCTCACACATATCCTGGAGCACACTGTGTGTGTGAGAAATACATACCTTCTCCGACACTCCGAGTTTTCCCACAACTTCACCAACCTGCAACACGCCAGACGCGCCGTTCGCACAACGCACAACAACTTTGGTAATTGATTTCTGGTGACAGACAGAGAGACTTTTCATGCTCCCTCCGCCACAGTTTGGTGCAACGGAAAAGCTTATGAATATTCAATTCGAGAAACATTAGTTTCCGCAGCCCTTTTTCTACGACCTCCCGAGCCAGCAATTACTTTGTTTTCCACTTTCCAGTTTGGTATTCACTTTGGTGCACTCGCCACTCGGCGAAAGCAATCTTTTATTTTCATCCCATTTGCGCCCCGATTCCCGATATCGATCGTTACGGAATTGGTTTTTTGGGGATCTTCTCAGTCACTTTGCCGTCCCAGCCACCTGATCTTTACTACCGTCTTTAACTTCTTCGGCTTTAGTATTCCTTCGTTCGACAGAGACTACCCTCCCGGGCCTTGTCAAAGTGTTAGCGTTCCGCACGATCGAGTTGGAATGTTATTCAAATTTATATCTCTTTGCGTCCAACGAAACCCGCTGCTAACTTACGCGATTGAAATTTATTTGCGAATTTGCGAACACTGATTGTGCCAAATTATCGAATGCTTTTTTTCGCGCTTTCCACCAGACGTGCTGCAGTAAAAACAGTTTTCCCCAAACGAGGGGAGAAAATCGGTGTGAAAAATATTGTAAGTTACATTGTTTGAAATGTTCACTTGAAACTTGTACGTGTAGCTTCCAATGTAGGTTTAATTATATTACGATTTAAGCTTAACTTATTTTCTCAACGGATGGTACCTTCACTCTATTTTTGGGGAAAATAGTGAAAATATGTTTGTTTCATGTCCTTCGTGCACATTATGGCAATAAATTATATTTAAAGGCAAACCTTTTGGTCTTAATTTCGCTTTCATCTTTTACGACTTTCGTTTGCTTGCTCACACCGCATACAATAAGTCAACATTTTTATTAGCCACGATACTTCCTACATTTCCACCCAAACGCAATGGCCACACACAAGGTTCGATGCGTGCGTTTCATTGTACTTCTAACGAGAACCCGGCCGGGTCGTCCATCTTGTTGGTCAGACGAAAGCAATCGCTCCCTTGTGACGGAAAGGAAAGAGTGAGAAAGAAATGGAAAACCTATTCCATCTGAGGGTGTGCGGGTCTCGGAGTTGGTTTGACCGTTTGGTTGCAGATCAAGGAAACAAATCACTTTGTCGCAATGTTTTTCCCCGACCACCAATGCTCGGGGCCGAGTTGTGGCCTGAGCCGGCAGCCGTTTCCATCCAATTGGGGGAGGAAAAATCCGATGCCTTGGGCAGAAAGAACGGAAATCCGGTCAGTGTTTTCCGCTTAACGTGCTGGCGGCCACTCGGCATACCTTCACGAACGCGGTACACTCCTTCATACATATTTATACAGTTATCAAACCGAAATGTTTGAATGGTGAGTCACGAGGGGCAGAGGTTGGGGCCGTGGAGTTACGCGTTAAGCCACCCGTTCTACTATGGCTAGCGCAATCGGCTACAACTATAAACGCAATGGTAAACGGACGACGCCAGAAAGAGAGTTTTTGGAGGGGAACGGAAATTAAACGACAACCATGTCCGGCGCCAGGAGCCTCGGAGGAAGGAGAGGCAGCATGCGCGTGCAACGGTCCCGAACGAAAATGGCCATCGGCCAAAGGCTAGCGATAAGGAAGGGGCCAAGCAAGGACATCCATTCGCTGTTCGAAAGGTCGTCCTCAGCTGAAACAAAGCTTCATGGGTCGTACTGAACAAAACAGAAACGAGGCACAGTATGAGTAGGTGGAAAATTAGCTGCCCTCGTGGAAGGACATGAAAGGACGATGAAGAAGTGCAGGCACTAACGAGGAAAGGGCATGGACCAGGAAAAAGGAGACAGAGAGATTAGCGTAATACCGCTTCGCTTAATCACGATTCTAGGGACAAAATTCGGCAGAATTGTGTTTTTACTTTCATGAATTTTCTTTGGAAAAGTATGCCAGACGCTTAATGGAAGCCACATTGAAGGTACAAACAATTCCCACTAGCAGTATGATAACATGTTTCGTATGAAACTGTTGCAGCATGTTTTGCTCGAATTGAGCTTCATTCAACATTATTGGATCCATCGACATTTCAAAGGAAGCTCTTTAAAAACGTACACTTTTCTTCTACGGCTTCGTTAACAAAAAACTTGGATCAACATCACGCAAGCCTACGGAAGAAAAAGAAAACCCAAAGTCACATTAAACCGATCGACTGGCGACGATTGGCAAATCAGAGCGAATCGAAATTAGAAGCAACAATCCCGGTGTTGTAGTCAACTAAAAAAGAAAGAAGGAAAACTCCACCCAAACTCCCTCCCTTTCAAGAAGGGGAGCGGGGAATGGTGGGTACATTAAGAGAAAAAGTTCGAAAGCGATTCGAATAAATTTCCTCAGTCCCGGCGCCTTTATTTCGCCCGCTTTCCGTTCGACGCTTGATGGGGCGTCATAATTTCGGGCTCATTTAACTTCGTACAGATTTTCCCGAGTGCCATCTGCGCGACGGTGGATGTCAATAAATTTAAGGTTTTAGCAGCATCGAAGGGCTGGTGTTTTCTTGAGTGAGGGTAGAGCGAAAGCAAAATTATTGATTCCTATTAAATCTGGGTCTGTAAAAAGTTGTCTATAAAAATTGATTACGCGTACTTAAGGGACACGAAAATCGTGAAGGAAGAAAGCATTCTTCTAGAGGGAGTACTTCTGACGCAGCTTTTCAAAACTCGATGGAGTAGAATGGAAGAGTGCATTGCTTCCAGGTTGACACAAAGCTCTTAAATTCAATATTGAATTCGAGTAATAAAAAAGGACCGCTGGACTAGGTTAGTCTGTAAGATTTTTCGACGCTATTTTACACGGGCTTGAAGAGAGGGAAATAAATGTCCTTTCCTTCCGCACGTATCGTTTCGGGGTAGTGGATAAGAATAAACCGAGTGCACAACCGTGAACTCATTTCTATTTGTTTCAAACTCTACCAGCACATAAACTACTCTTTCCCTCCCTTCTTTTCGACCATTTTCCTTGCTCTTTCCCCCCTTTGGCAGTGACCGAACGAAGCATGGTAATGGCAAAAATCACGGTTCACTTGCTGATTTATTGGGGAAAGTAATCAGAAAATAATCAAAAGTTCTGCCCCAACGTCAACTGCTCGGCGCTTGCACTGGGGTGGCGTCGAAGGCGACCACCGTGGCAGCATTTGTCCGGGCGGCGCGGCCACATTCAGCTTCGTCGTCCTAACGTCTTCGACAGGAAGCCGTTTTTCTTTGCCTCGACGGGCCGAACGTTGGTGGAGTCGGAAGTTGTAACGTCGTCCCGGTTCGCAGTCACAGGAAATTAATCGATTCGTTGACTGGGTTAGATACTTATGCTTTGCTCAACGAGGTCTAGTTTTGTGTTTGCGTTTGACGCTCACTTTGTTACATGTTCGGTGCAGCTTGGCTGATGATAGGAATTTATCAAATTCAATGAAACTTGTTGGAAACAAGTACATTTTGAATCATCTTTCGATTTGAATTTTTGTTTTCTTTTGCAATACCAAGAGAACTTTGTACATCACCTTTAGTTATCATCATTACCGTGGTTGTGTCAATAAAGAGAGCGAGTGACAGAAAAAAAAAATCGCCAGTAGTTGGCTCGATTCCAAACCCATAATGCAAGCAGATAATCTCCATTAGCCATAATCCGCCAGCGAAATGAAACCGAAAGTTGTCGATAACAGCAATAAGATGATGGTGATGATTATGTTGGCTGATGGTGGAAACCTTTCTTTTTCCCTTTCATTGGCACATATTTACTTTTATGTTTGCTTCCATATCTTGCTCTCGTTGGTTATGCAGTGACTTCGTGCGCCAAATGCGCCGTGGCACGGTTGCGACAAATTAAAACATAAAAGAAATATCTCGTAACACACAAGATTGCAATCGGAATTGCAGTCGCAGAATGGCAAAAACCGTCCCACACATACTGACTTTCTTATGCTTACTATCTCCGGGAATGTGCCATTTCGCTATCGATCCTTTATGGGAATGTGCTTGCAAGAACAAAACTGTATTTTAGCATCGTTCGGGAAAAACCTATCCCGCTGGGTGGTGGTGGCTCAGCATTGCAGACGTGTTCGTGCATTATTATGTCGTTTTTGACACTCGTTCGCCTTTATCCTTCACACAGACTTTTCTTTTTATGTATTTGCTTTTCGTAGTACATGCGTTTCTTTTCCTTCGGAATGTTACACCATTGTGCTAGACTAAACACCCGCAAGGACACACAAAAGGCAATCACATTCGCCTGGGCGTTTATCGCACGTTTCAATCAAACATTTTCTAACGGAAAAAACCATCGTAAGGAATAATGTTTTCGATTCAAATGGCAGCGCTTGGAAAAATGATACTGCGATATCTTTTGTGTTCCATCGACAAATTGATGTCTTAAAACAGATTGTTTGCCAGTTTATGTTCACCTGCTTTTCTGGAAAAAGATTTGAGTACATTCATGTTACACGTTACCTCTCTAAACTTAGCTGATTCGAATTATTGCTGCACTAAAAAGCTTTGCTTGAAAAAAAAACTGTACCCTCACAGTTTCTTTAATTTTATTTGTCTTTCCAATTTTTTTCATCAATGCTTGAAGTTAGATTTTTATATTCGGATTCCCCCAAAAAATCAGTCACAAAAAGACATGAAAAATGCATAATAACGTTCATTATACGGCTCCGTTTATTTTCGTCTGAGAGGTTGTTTGTTTTTGGTGAATTTTAAATCTGTTTACGAAAATAGAAGCAAACATTTTTCCCAACAAAGTTTAACCACTTTTTCGGGAATCTCACGCCACCGGTCACGCATTCCTTGTCTTATGAATAATTGAAAAATTATCGAACCGTAAAAGGTTCCTTTGCAGGCGCGGGCCAGAAGGTTCGGTCAGGCACACGCACCAACCCATTGAAGTGAAGTTTTGTGAGTTTCCCAGGAAAAAAGTTATCGAAACCTGTAAATCGTCGTCCGAAAACCACCGACCCTGCTGGTGCACGAGTTTCCGAGAGCGTTTGCCTTTTCGACTCGTCGCCGATGATCTTGATCTTTCTGCTGGACTCCCATTTCCCCATTTCCCTCGGGTTTGGTATTTCGAGTTGGTTTTGAAAGCCTTCGGGGCAAGAAAAACAGGTGGATAGGACAAAAAAGAACAATATTTGTGTATGTTTTTGACTTGTCACGATTTTTCTCTGCATTTTCCGCCACTTTTCATGGGGACGACGTGCATAAATTGTGCGCAAACTTTTGCCATTTTGTTTCCCCAGCCGCGCCCTACTCACTTTCGTTTTCCATCGCTCTACTAAATTGGAGGTTTTTGTTGAGCTTTTTACATTTTTTTTTTCAACTTCCTAAACTCCTTTTTCCATGCAACGGATGAAAGAGGCTTTAACCACCACCATGACCGAAGAAAATACGACACTGGGAAACTCATGGGTTGCATAATGTAAAAGCTACAGCAGAAATGGATTCAATAAACATTCAACCGACTCTCCGAACATCCCACGCAAAGCTTTCCACCCCTGGTGCGGCGAGTGGAAAACCCCGGATGTTTGTTTTGCCCGGTGATGATGAAAATATATGAATATGTTCCCATTCCCGGCCTTCATTTGCTTCCACATAACCGCCCAATCAAACGGGCGACATACCGCACAAGTTGCTGAAGTTGGTTTAGAGTTCCCAAAAAAAGGGGAGCATGCGAGAGAGAAATGGAAAAAATGAAATCGTTCCAAAAAATAACAACGTGGAAACTTCTACACAGGTAAAAAGGTAAACTTTTCCAAGACAATCCACTCGTTACTCGTCCCTCGCCGGCGTCGGGTGTCCTACGGAACCGGCGGAAAACACCGTCGCTGGCAGCATACAGTAAAGTACACATATTTATCTACGCTACCTGAGGAGAAACTTGTTGCCAAGTTTTCTGTTTCCTAGCGGGAAAGTAATTATTATTGTTGGGCCGGAGAAATTATAATGAATTGGTGGAAAGAAGGAGTGGAGCGAGAGGAGAGAGACAGAGATGAGGGTGAGGCACTTTGGAGCGCTGGGAGGTGGTTCACAGCTTTGGCTTTTCCGGGAATTTGCTTACGCGGTGTTAGCGAGATGAGATGCCCAGTTTTCCGCCGGAATGATTACGGCTTCTGATTTTATGTTGTTCCACTCGAGAGGAAGTTTTCTTCTCCTGTTTGGGCCCGTTCTGTTTGTCGTCCTTTTCGGGGTTGGTCGAGTTCGAAGTTGTGCTTCCCTTCGTGAAAAAAGCCAAGAAAATCATCCGACAAATGGAATCGCTTATCGATTCAGCGAACAAAGCGAAGGAAGGTACCGAAGGAGGAGGAAGGTACCGAAAAACTTCTTTTGAAGGTCGATAAATTTGTTCACCAGGCGAACACGTTTGAGAAACGAACGCCAGTAGAGTGCTTTCACTGGTGGTATTTCCCACGAGTTGCCCGCGGGGTGAGAGAAATCCAACGCCTACGATAGCAATCTAAAAGGGGACGCTTGGGCGGTGGTACAGAGGAAAGGTTGCCAAAAAACATTCCGGAAGTCAGCGGGAGACTCCAATTGACGACATTTTCTGTTGAGGATTTGCAGGTTTGCGAGGAAGTTTTCTTGCATTAGAAAACTGTTAGGCCTCGGCCACTTGCGAGAATCGAGCTCCCGCTGTTGTGAAACAGCTGGAAATGTGTACATCCTGTTGAATGCAGTACATTGACAAATTACGGTCCTCAGCAGAGCCATTATGTACAATATTCATATTAAAGGTGTTTTGTTTGAATAAGAATTGCTTAAAGATATGTGAAGTAAATAAAATTTTGATATTTGTGTCACTCTTCTAATTTTTAATAGACATGCCATTTTATTCAACCTGAAGCTGTGTGAAATCTTCCATGCAAACAAGTGTGTCTTGAAGAAAAAAGAACATTTCGAACTACATTTTGTCTTTGTTTAGAATTTGGTATCTCCAGTATCTTGCCTGTAAATGACGAGTTTTCCAGTTTTCCCTCTAGTGTGCTGTGCTACATTTGACAAAAAGCGCCTGTAGAAAAGTTTCCCGAGCAATGACTAGCCACTTTCATTTGTTGATTTTTTTCTCCCCCTCATAGCACATGAATGTGAAATGAAGATGAAGGAAATTGTGAAGTACGGTAAAGGACTACAGATAAATGATGTTTGACAAAAGCTGGGAACACTGCTCGTACTTACAATTCTTCGTAAAAAATATTTTCATTTCGCAGTGAGTAACAAGGTTGTGGAAAATAGCTTTTCAAAATAAAACTGTGTTTCGAGTGTCGACATCATTCAATCGTGGAGTGGAAAACCGTGAAAATAGAAACTTTTGTTTTAATTATGCGAATTAGAAAGGGAATACTTCCACTGTAGTTGTGAGAGAAGATTGCTATGGATGGGTGTTATAGAATGCTATGTTCTCTTATAAAGTTTCTAAAGCCTCTCTTGCAAATTGTGGGGCAATTCTATGAGCGTCTGTGAACTAAAGCTTGTTAAGGACTGCAATGCATTTTTTCTTTGAATAAACTGTTCAAGTATCGCATTCATAATCATTTCCATTCGCCCTTACCGTTTCAGATTAAAAGTGGACAACAATGGAGGCGCCTGGTGCCCGAAGCACATGGTTTCCCGGGGGCTGAAGGAGTACTTGCAGATTGACCTGCTGAAGATGCACGTCATTACCGCCATCAAAACGCAGGGCCGCTTTGGAAAGGGCCAAGGTCGCGAATACACGGAAGCGTACGCACTGGAGTACTGGCGTCCTGGGTTTACCAAGTGGAAGCGGTGGAAAAACACTCGCGATAATGAGGTAAGTAACCCCAAAAAGTAGAAAAACAGAGCAAGCATTGCGCCAGATTTACACATCATATTCTGTTCAGAAAAGTCAGTAGGCAAATAGCTTGAATACGAGAGGCTGATACAACATGTTCAAAACCTGTGCGGTATCGTTGTTTGAGGGGAAAAGCAATAAGAGACCTTCTTGACCTACTGAAGGATAGAAACCAAGCTGACAAAACCGCGCAAAGCTCAGAGGGTATTTTATACCAATTCGCGGTGAAAGAGCAAATACTTCCCACCCAGCACAGCAAAATCGTGTGCAGTCAATTATAATCCGTGTGTTCGGTGGCTGTGAAAAATGAATTTCATTTCAGCCTGCCTACTATGAAAGCTCTAGCAAAATCTCGGTTTAGTAATGCGTGGCCTGCTGCTTTCAATCAGTACAAGACTGAAAGCGAATCCAAACGCCAGTTGAATGAAAATGAAAGCAACCACATCAAAGCTCGTACGAGCCCATGTTTGTGGCATCAAAAGAAGCAGCTGCAGCACGATCCGCACCTGGGCGTGTCAGAAACGCAAGTGTAGCGAAAGTCACGATAATCACCGCTGCACATCCGAGTGTCTTCTGCGTTGAAAGGACCTTGCCACAATGACGGAAAAACCACGATGTATCTCATGCGCTTTTTAACTAACAAATTGCTGTAGCCTGCAATGCTGTTAAGGGCTGTGTTTCATTTTGTTTAGAATTGAAATTTAAACTTACTATAAAAACTAACTTTTTGTAAACCTTTGCCTTTTTTTATTACAATGGGTTTACTAGTTAAACTTAAAACCACTCATCCTTTTAGCCCTCAAAAATGCGGATGGATAAAACCTTTTGAAATTTAATGAACAGAGCCTATTCAAACATCTAACATTAACTTTATTTTTGTTGTTAATGCGTAGGAGCTTGTAAAACATAATTCAAAAATTTAATTTAATTTAGGGAAATTTCATTATACTGTTTTACATGAAAAGACAAAATAGGGCACAGCACAACCTTAGGACAAAGTCTGGTTGAAAGCAAGACATAAAAAACGAAGGTTCGCTAATTTTTGTCCTTTATTCCACTGGTAATTCAATAAACAGGTGTTTTCCGAACAGAAAGAAAATGATCAGGTACAGTACAAAACACGAAAGCATAACTAAGCCTCACTTTAATTGAAACTTTTAGAACTTTGTTTGCAACGACAACCACTTCTAGTAAAAAGTATAAAAAAAACCCCCTGAAGCTAGTCGAGATAGCAGTGGAGGGAAAGAAAAAATAACCATCGGCAAATTGTCCCACTGGAAAAGTCACCCCTAGGCCTACAAGAAGTGGTTGGGGACATTTTTGTCTGTTTGGTGTTGTGGAGAAGCTTTCCTCTACAAACCGAACAAAGACGATTCTCGGAGGAAAATGGCGGCACAGTGTACGGTGGGAAAATTGTCATAAATTAACAAGTGAAATTCAAATTACCTGAATTTAATTAGTTGATGTTTCTGCCGGCGTTTTGCTTTTCTCCTGGGTTCTACTTCTTGGCCAAGGGCGACAAATGTTTGAATTTGAATTCGTACCTTCGTTCTACGTCAGTAATTTTTGTGTTTCTGCGTTTTATCCATTGATGTTCCTTTGTTGTTCTATTGTTGTGGCCGTTGAAATTATTTTACTGGCCGTATTTCTTTATTAAATTAAAAACCAGATTCCATTTTTAATTAAAGTAAAATTTTAAGAAAAACTTGTGCTTATTATTTTTGTTTTGCTGCTCTTGCAAAAAGAACTCGTATTTTTTTTCTTTTTGCACAACGTAAAATTTTCGGACGAACAAAATATTCTGACGCAATCAAAAGTAATTGTACTCACGGTTTTGCTTTTCCGATTCCTTCACTCTTTTTCATTTGCAGATTCTTTCGGGTAACATCAACACCTACAGCGAAGTGGAGCAAGCGCTGCAACCAATTATTTTCGCCTCGAAAATTCGCATCTACCCGTACAGCCTGTACGATCGGACGGTTTGTCTGCGGGCCGAAATCATCGGGTGCGAGTGGGACGGTAAGTGAATTCCGGCTAACGAGCCGTATTATCCTTGCTCAAGAGCTCGTAGCATGGTGGGTTGGCGTTTCCCGGCTGGGGTTAGCCTCACTCCACAACTAACATTCCGTTCTGTAAGCGTTTTTCTTCGTGCACAGTCGTCATACAATGGTGACATGCTGATGATGATGATGGAGCGACGCAAAAGAATCATCCTCTTCCGTGTCGTTCACCTTGCAGTGATGTTGAAGAAGGAGAATGACCTTACATGGGAAAGGGAAGTGTAGCGTCATTGCTTTCAAGCATCCGTGGTGGGTTCATGGTTGACAACGAGCATTTCACAAGCGCTTTGAGGTGTAGGCACTCGTGTCAAAACATGACTGTGATATCATTTCTAGGAATTTAAGCAATGATTCACCAGTACGGACAAAACTGCTATTGTCTATTTAAATTTGGCTAAAAGATAATGATTCAAAATTGAAATATTCACTATAATCCAGGATTTGAAACCCTGCTCGTATTTTTTCTTTTCTACGAAATTACCCAACTCTTGAATCAGAAAGTCACTGTCATCAAATGTTCAAACAGATCCTATTCGAAGATTGATTGACAAATGCACCAGAATTGATTCTCACCTTAAAACCTCAACTGTTGACCATTGCGGAAAGCAGCGCCCAACCTCAACCCAGCGCCGTTTGATTTATGTTTCTTTTTTGGAGAGCTGTGTCATCGTCGTCTTGATTGGGTTCATTAACGAACGACAAATTAATTGATTCGGACGTCAAAGGATTCGGCCGCAATCAATTTTCCGGACATTGATTATTGTTTGGAAAATGGTTTGGACCATGAAATGGTATGTGTTTTCCATGTTTGGAGAACTTCATAAAGGTTTAAATTTGCATTAGAAATGCATGAATTTTAGAAATTCATTCTGTCAAAGCATAGCCGTAGTTTACAAAGGGAAAACTTTTGAAAGTTAGGCTTTTTGATTCTTGGCGCACTTGGGAACTTATTTATTTCGTTTTTCAAAGGAATGCTTTTCAATCTAAAAACTGCATACTGAAACGAATCCTTTCTGAAACAGTATTTCACCAGTTGATTACCAGTATCTGTTGCGCATCTGTTGGACAGTCCCTTATCGGGCCTAGTAAACGCCCTTCAAGTCACAATCCTGATAGGTTGTAAATTAGTCATTAAAATATTTCCGTTCCATCTATTCCTGCTTCTCGTCTGCCGAAGCTTTGCCGACGTCGTGCAGTGGCAACATCCTGGCAATAAAAAGTGAACAGCAATGTCTCGTTTCCTTTCACTGCTCAAGGGTGCCACCGGGCAAGATCCCGCCCGGAAAGGATAATAAATTACCTATCAACATCTCCATCCATCCATCCATCATTTTATGTCGAAAGGCTTGGGCGAGTTAACACCGGTTGACCCTTTTGGCTTTGGGCGTCGGTGGGATACTCCTCTATGCTCCGCAGACAGAGCGCATACTGCTGACTGTCGGTCTCTGTTAGCGCGACATCCACTACGACCAGTGATGGTGGTGATGGTAGTGGTGGCTTATGTTTTTCATAGTGGCTGACCCCATTTGAATAATTTATCGCAGGAAAGAAACGAAGACGACTGACATGACACAAAAAATGATTGGTAATTTATTTAAAATTGCATTAAACAAATTACGTGTTTCGACTTGCGTTCCGTACCCCACCATGGCTTGTCGTCTTCAAACGAAGCTCAGAGGGGTTTGCTAATGCGAATAAAAACATATCGCTTCCCGATGGTTCAATTGAGAGCGCTGAAATGCTTAAAAGCTTCCGGATATAGTCGGATCAGCTACAGAAAGAATAACGATGAATCGGAAGTGGAGCGAATTAATTTCTTTAAGAATGTTTATAGAATGAAAGCACAACCTTACCGATATAGCGTTAGATTTGATAAATAAAACAAATCAATGAAAATGTTTTGGTTCTTATGGAAAAATATTTTATTAAATTTAGTTCAAGTCAATGAAAAATCAAAATGAATCTTTTTCCCATAAGGGTTCGCCGACAAGCTACCAGAACTCATTTGTAATCTGGTGCTTAATTTAAAATTACATTAGGTTGGTTTTTCGGGCAAATCTGCAGACCACAGTGAATGCAAATTTGATTGTTTTCACCAGCCTTCCAGACAAAGCTTGTGGAAAAAAGGACCGAACCAGCTCATTGTTGTCCACAATCGCGATGAAAATCGCACTGTCGGATGTTTGCCTCCGTTTGGGATTTGGGTGGGGGGCGACTGTCTGGTTGCGGTTATGTTGATGGCACCAGAACGGCAGCAAAGCAGAGGAGGGAAACGCAGTGTTGAATTCATTGGATGGAAGTGCATTCTTCCGGTACAATACCTATTGGTAGATGGGGCGCATTATGTTGCTGCGGGGGACGATTTTGCACAAACATTATGCTATCCTTTGACACCTGCGCGCCTGTGGCGTGTTGTGGAAAATGTTTCGATTTGACGCTATTTTGTGCAAATCTTTGGTGGCGACGCTTTTTACGTTTCGCTGCGATTGGGAATGAACGTCATTGGAATCATTTAGATTTCGGAACAAATTTCCTTGACATATTCTTTTTTACTAATAGTTCAAATACAATTTTTCTTACGCTCAAACTTCCCCTTTTTATAAACATTATGATTATTGAAATATCAACAATTGTTGTAGAAAATCGCCTAAAGTATCGCTAGGGTTCTTGCAAATGGTACAATTTTTGCCTACGTTCGTTTCTATCACATTGATGGATGGGTTTATTATTGGCCACGAATTTGCTCGACGATGGTTGAATCGATAATGTTCTGGGCCTTGACTTTCCTGACTCCTGTCTGACTTTGAACGCACTGCTATTTATCTACGCCGACCACAATTATGTTTGTTAACCGAACCCGGTTTTAGAGTGTAGGGGATTTCGCTTTTTCTTTTGCTTCCAGTAAATAGTGTGTTTACAATAATGTTTACAAATATCAATCTTTGAATAACGGTTTATTTGTTTGGTTGTAGGAGAAAGAATTTAATTACACATAAGTTTGCTCTTAAGCAAGGGATAACGTTGGAAGTTTGTGTAAAATAAGCTTGTTTTGTGTGACATTTTTGTGAGTGTCGCAATATCCCTGGTGTGCTGATTTATGGAACATAATTAATAGAACATCTTCACACACAGATGTCCTATGGGTTCGAAACTGGTCCTTCTTAAATCAATTTCTCCAAGCATAGGGTAACATATTTCATATTTTCCTAAAAGATTTATTACCTATCGGTGATCATTCTTAATCGCCTCCACTTGAAATACCCTCCGGTTGGTTCTCAAGCATCCTTTGGCCGCTGTTGGGCGCAACAGGCAACACCCAACGAAGGAAACCGAGGGACACCCCACAACATATCTTGTTCAGCATGTGATAGATTGCTCAGACATTCGAGGAAATCTTAAACCGGCCCAAACCAACATTTCGATTCGTAAGAGCTAAAAAAAATAGGGCATCATCGAACAGCAGTAAACCGGAGCAGATTTTCCTACCGGAAAACATAAGCCGTACTGAATTTGAGTGAAGCTTGAACGGGCGTAGGAGGGGGAAGAGGGATCAAGATATGGGCGGTGATGTTATTGGGGTGTTTGTTTACACAACCGAAGTGTGTTGCTTCTTTGTTTGATACTTTCTTGGCGCCCTCCCTCGTGGATGCTCCAACGTTTGCCACCTTCTTTACCACACTGATCCAACGAACTTGTCCGAGATGTGTTTTGCTTCATTTTTTAAAGGCTAAAGATGAATCAAAACATTTGGTTGGGGAGGAATAAGCATGAGACGGAACACGATGGAACATATGTTTCTTTCGTTCTGTGATCGACCGGCTTTGGGTCTTTCAATAAACATAACAATGCCATCTATAACATTCCCAGCATGCCACCAGTTGCGTATGGGTTTTTCTTCAACATTTTCGGCTGTTCTATTCGTTTTTTTTAACGCTCTTCCCTACCAAAGAGAAGTAGAAGCCGGGATGAGGCGCCCAGAAATGCGTCCCGACTAACATAATTCCAATTAATAATCTGTTTAATATCGCACTCCAACTAATTTGGACGAAAAAGCGAGACGTTTTTCACATACACCTCCGGCTTTCGTCTCTTGTTTATGCTCGCCGTTTAACCGTGGCGTTTATCGACATTGGTTCCCTATTTTTCCTCGTTATGATGTCTCTCCTTTCTGACCGGCTCGACCGCCAGGTCTGGCACCATCGTGACGGCGCATTTTTATTATGCGACCTATCCCTATCCCACGGCTTGCCCGACTCGGTGCACATGTTTTGTGGGGCAGTATTTTCCCTATTCTTTTTGTTTAATCGCTTCTCTTACATTTTCCAGCTCCAGCCACCACAGTGTGTCTGCGGACGCGACTGGAGCTAACGACCACCATCTAGTAGTAATTGGCCGTTCCACAACCCACAAGTCTGGCTGGGTTTTTAAATAAAAAAAACCCCAGCCGATGGCTCCACGATGCGTTGATGGCCACAGATGGTGCAGCTGTCAAATAAAGAGCCGAGAGAGACTCCAATCGTCGTCGCCGTCGGCCGCTGGATGGGTTTTTACGATTGCGAATTGATTTTCTTATTTGATTTTCTCCGCTCCACTTGCGGCGCGGGATGTGGATGATAATTATTTTAACGATTGCTAGAAAAGAAGTTAAAGCCGAAAGGGAGGAAGATAAAATACATAGGAAAGCAGAACTGTCTAGTTGATTGTCATTGCGTTGAGTGGAACACTTTCCAGGAGATTGAAACGTATTGCATTCTGATTTTTTTTACCGTTTCTGGTTCGATTTCCCCTATTTAATTTGCCTTACTGTACTGATCAATATACAATACTAGCTGATTTACCCGATTTCATCCGGGTAGAACTTTTTTTTCTGTTGATAGAGTGTTTTCATTCAGTAATGTATGCATTAAAAAAATAGACAAATTTTAACGATTTTTCCTGCAAAAACGGAAAACGCTAGCAACTTCCAGTTGAATGTAACATAAAGAGTAGCATTTCTTTTAAATTCAGAATATGTTTGACAACTTTATCATTAAAATTGAATCCACCGTGGCCAAAAAAGCAAACCGTCTTCGTTTGATAACGTGTAAAAACTTTCAGCATTATAGCGGAACGAACTTGTTTGATTTTGTTAGACATTTATTGTCCACCGAATTCAGCTTATATGAATTTTTAACTATTTGGTCACTTATGGAGACAGGTTGAAAAATCATTTGGAAGCCTTGGTCCGGCCACTGACTGTGCTGCGGGACCTCTTATTGCTACAGAGGCCGTAACGACAGGCATAACGAAAAATGGCCTAATCATTCCGTTTTTTGGATCAAAATATCGCTGCAAGCGGCCAAATAGTTAAAAAAAACTTAGAAAAGATGGGGATTGTTATACAGATGACGCGATCGAGGCCAGTCACTTAAACAAACCGGCTCGAAGCTCCTGTAAGACATGTGCTCGGAAAATCTCAAAATTCGGTCAAATATCATAATCGATTCCAGCACTAATAACCCTATCTATGTCCCTCAACCACTTCCAAACTGATAAAACCTTGATAAATCTTAATCGTAGGATCTATTCCAACAATTTAAAACCCAAGTGGAGCAGCAGGTGGTCATGTAGGACACACAACTACTGTAAAACATCCTTACACGATTGGTTTTGTCGGCTATGGCTAAAGTTTCGACCAAGTACCGTAT
>KE524975.1:2139082-2154990 GCA_000441895.2 Anopheles sinensis
TTTCTCGATCAAACTAATGTGGCATTCGGGTTTCGGGCTACCAACTTCCTGCCTTCCGAGCCGTAAAACACGTCCTCTGTGCGAGGTCAAGGGTCATCGAGTCACAGCTGCAGTTGCTGCACGACGCTGGAATGTTACGCCGGCAAACGGAAACTGCAATCCTTCATCAGGCAGCTCTTCCCCAACGCAAGGTTTTGCCACGGGGAAAAATGTTTCTTTTTCACCCGAGTGCGCCCGGTGGTGTTGAAATGTTTCCTATTAATTACCGTCTTCTAGTTGATAAATTTTCTACAATTTCTGCCATCCTTCCCTAACTCGGATCGGAAGGGTTCGAGTGGATCGGTTTCTGCTCATGGGAAAAACTTTTTTGTCCAACTCCCATTTCCACCATTTGCTTAATGATGCTTGCTGCGTACTTGTTTGCACGAAACATGCTCGTTTCATGCGTCTGCAGCAGAAGCACAATTGTTCGAAAAATGAAACTTTTCTTTCCCTTCTCCTTCCGCGACAAGGGAGTTTGCTGGGGTAGTTCTCGGAAAATTTGTTTATTTGTTTTCGAAAGCTATTAGCTTAACGCTTGAAGTACTTTCAATCTGCATCTTTGCAGCAATTTACTTCGTAATACTTCCCGGTATGGAATGAACTTAAGTCGCTCGAGAGTTTCTAACATATGCCAATGGCAAACCGAGTTCACATGCCCTTTCTTCAGCAGACTTTAGTTTCCTTTTTTTCTGACTACACATGAAATTCCCTTCCTGTGAAAAGCTCCCGTCCGAAGCGCCGCAGAAGATTGAAGAGAATAACTCAGGTCACGTTTGTGTGAAACTCTAGAATATTGGCACTATTTTACATTCTAACCAACCAAACGAGTGATGGCGTTTGGAGCTAAGAGAAGCGAAAGGATTGCCAGACGGACTCGGACAGACAGTGAGCGTGCCAGCGTCAACGTCTACAATCTACATAATCAATAAAGCTTAATAATCCGGACCACACGGCGACCGTACATATTATTCAACTCGTGCGGCTTGCCTTTCGATACCTTGGCTTTCGGTCTACGGCTTACATCGCCAGCCTTGAAACTCCCATTCCTCACCCCCTGCGGGAGTACCTGTAAGTGCAGTGCAGAGGAGTCGATGAAGGAGGAGCAAGCTCGAAAGGATTTGCAAGCAAAAACCGGACTCCGGCCGGCCACATGCATCTCGATTTTCTCACAGGCAGCAGTTTTCCATTGGAACAACTTTAGCCCTCGTGCTCCAATCCTATCCCCATCCATCGGAGCTCCCTCCACCGGAGTTGGTAACATACGGTCTGGGAGATTCAACAAAAACCCCCACACACACACACACACACGCACACATGCTCTCTAGCATCAACTGTAGAATGGAAAACCGCTCAGGTCGTTCGATGCTCCCTCAAATCCTGGATATATGTCGTAGAATGTGCCGTGTGGTTTTCCCCACAATCTAGGGGAGTTTCCAGCGTTCCCTTTTCGCACACAGATAGAAAAAGCGACCCCGACACTGCAGGAAGATGGTCGAGACCTCTCTACGTTTGTGGTCCACTAGACGTAATCTGTTCCTGAACGCAGTACGACAGCAAACCACCTGCCCTCTTTCGAACAATACTGGGGAAAATCCCGACCTGTGTGTATGTGAGTGTGTATGCAGGGCATGGAAAGCCGCAGTAACCTTTAAAACCATTGTGACAATAATTTTCGATTAAATGAATATAAAATGACCGGTGTGATCTGCAATTCAAAACCATATTTTCCATTTGCATTTTCTCCAGCTTGCGGTATTGTTTTTCGTATCGGAAATTGTATGTGTATGTGTTGGTATGTGGGTGAGCGTTGATGGGATATTCATCACCGCATTGTACATTGCCAGAGACGTGTTTGTAATTTGAAGTAAAACCTTTCTACCTAATGCCTGCCGCAATGTTAGGTGTGCTGTGCTAAATGTGCATAACCTTGTGGACATATTTGAATTTATCGGGCTTTGTTAACGCAAAAGCCTATATGTTTCAATATATTCAAAGAGACCTATGTGAAGAGGGAAATCTATTCGGACGTTTGTCTTTTAATCCAACAATATGGAATAGATACAGTTAAAATGTGTCCATCCTTGATGTGATCCGACCATTCGTACCAGAACATTGTGAGTGACGTTGATCCGTATGAATTCATACATTTTGAAATTGAATCGTTTTTACATTAATCTACAAAGATGGATATCATTTCCATTCAATTTGATTTGATAAGATTTAACAAACAGTTGGTTCGCTCATATCAGATGAGAGTTATTTCTAAGCTTCAAAAACGGAACGTTTCTAGATAAGTTATCTAACGCTCATATATTATTCATTGCGACATTTTGAAGCACTTGCTAAAAAATGTAATCAAAAACCCCTGTTAGAAAAAGAAGGAATCAGATCGAAGGGCAAATATAATCAAACTCATTCAATCATTATAATTTATGATGATTTTAAACGCTTTAATGAAAATGAAGATTGCAGCAAACGATGCTCAATTAGCAGCCAGACTGGCGAGAGCAAGTCTCGGTTTCCGACGAATTAGTACCCGTTTGCTAGAAGGATGGAAAAATATCGGCAAACTTTGCTCCGCAAACTAAGAGCAAACAATCTGATTTCGATCATAATTTCCCATCGTGCACCCTCTTTTCCCCCCACCGGGTGTTCGGAATACCGGGAAAATCTATCAAGCATTCATACCCCGATCCTACGATTGGCTTGAGAAAACTCCGGGAGCCAAGGAACGTTGCTCAAAGAAGCCCCAATATTTGTGGAAAATTTAACCCCTCTTGAACTTTGCGGATAATTAATTCCCGCAATTCGAACCTGCCGGAAGGACGACCCGACCGACCGAGAAAGACTACGTTGGGAGAGGGAGGAAGTATCGATATGGAACCGACGATATTATTCACTTCAACGCGGTATCAATGTGTCACCCTCCCCAAATATCGGAGCCGGTGAAATCTAGAATGAAATCAATACCATCATCTAAATCAATAAACGCTCTGTCGTCGCACGTTTCTGCTTGCAGCATGATATTTTTCCGGTTTCCACCCACCAGGCGTCTCCATTCTATCGGATTCTGTTGAGGATTTTTCCCTCCCGAATAACGAGCTGTGTGGAGATGAATGACGTTGCTCGTTGCTGTTCTTTGTCGCTGTCGTCGTAAGGATGCGAAGCTCTCGGGGAAAACCTAGAGTGCGATAGGAAAGGGATAACGACGCGACAACACATTGAAGCGGGGAGGCGCCTTTTGAAAACTCAAAAGTCGAAAACTTGCTCGACCTTCCGAGTTCACTACCGTGAAACCTCCCTACGACCGACGAGAGGACACGTTGGCGAACGGAAGACGCACCGAAAAATCTAATAATGGAAATCATTACTCGTGCAAGAAAGAAGAGCGCTTGACGGGGAGTCATGCTTGCAAGAAAACAGCAAGCAGTGCCCCGAGGGCACACCGAAGTCTCGGAATTCTTGCCTAGAGTTAGGGACGAGATGGTTGCACGTTGTTGTAGACGAAAGAAGCTGTCCTCTTTCCTTACGAAGACCAAACGCAGAAGAGGGTGACAAACACCATACAGAAGCGCTTTTCCCTTCCCGGAGGAAATACCCTCACCCCATCCATTTTCCTCCATGCGGTACCGTTTTAATCCTTCACAATTACCGTACCAAAAGATGATCGGTTTTGGATACGGCAAAGGGCACGACTTCACACGGTAAGGGTGCGAGAACATGAATCTCTTCAGCACGAAGAAGTGTTTCAAATCCACCTCCACACCGGTTCGGCTTCATCGTTCGCTGGCGGCATTCAAATTTTGGAAAGCGAATTTATCGATTTTCCTCGACCGATTATCAACCTCGTTCGTGCCTGGAATAGAGTTAAATCGATTGTAAAAGCTGGAAATCGCATAGGTGTCAAGATGCGATTAAAAAGAGGCTCACATTGATGACGTGTCGTGTGTGGATTTAAATATTGTATGATTTTCTTTGACCAGTAATGTTCGTATTTGTTTGCGTACCTGCTTCGAAAGGGAAGTTTGTATGCAAATAACATTTCATTTTATATTTTGCCATCAAATTCCGATTCATCACTCCTGGACAAGAGTAGGAGAAGAAAGTAAACAAACAAGTAGAAACATCCCATTTTCTTCGGATTTCGATTCCGGCGAACCGCAAACGAAGATAAATTTGTTAGTGACGGTGGGTTGACGATTTTCTTCTGCTTCATGGTCATGTTTTTCCCGTCCAAAAGAGACCCATTTTGAAACCTATTAAAGGGTGATTTTTTCCGTTTCACCAGAGCGGGGTTGTTTTCCTTTTGTTTGGAAAATGATGCTAGGACAGGCGACCTAGCGACAAACAACGCCATTGGCGATGACTTTTGGGCCTTTCCACAAACACACTTCAAAGTAAAAAAAATAAGATACCTGAACAAACGAATGGTTGTTTGTAGACAAATATTTTCCACCGGAAGGATAATAAAGAATACTGCATGTGAATATTTCCATACTGAAATTACCTTAAGAAATAATAAAATCCTTGTAATATGTTTGTAATACTTAAAGAATCGTTATCTATACACAGATGTCGAACGATTGTAATTTGTTTTTCCTTTTGAATAAAACCGTCCAAAATCTGAAGATGTACTGTTCATCTAATCACTTCCCGTATTTGCCAATTTACGTATCTCATGGCAAGGATGTGTGAATGGAATATGTTACCATAACGACTATCTTCACGAATATCCGGAAGCCCGTTGGATCCGGTCAGAAATAAAACGTAAAGCTGCCATTCGCCAACAAAAGAATGCAAAACCACCACGAACACAAGAAACTGTAACGGACACGGTTACTAACGAACAACAAAAAAAAAGGTGTAGACATGCATTTTATTGTCGGTTTCTTTAAATTGGTGTCCGTTTTTCATGATGTCGTTCCACTTTCTTCTGTTCGCTTTCACTTTTCCTCTACCCTTCTTTCAAAACGAAACCCTGGTTGCCAAGAAGCCACCGAAAACCGAGTCCGGTGCGCCTCAATTCGTTATCTTGCCAATCGTTAAGTACCGCCACAGACCGAGGGTTTGGGGTCGTTTCGGTAAAGAAAGAGGGAAAAATGAAAATGAAGTAAAAAAAGGTGGGCTTTTGCTTCGCTCTAATGGCTCTCGATGGTTCTGGCCGGGTGCAAACGATTTGTAACACCGCCCCGCAACCGGATTTGGCGCCACCGGAAAGGAAGGGTGGCGGGAAAAGCTGGTCGTTTTCCCTTATCGTGTGCCAATCGCTATGTGGTTCTTCACTCTTATCTGTCTAACGTACGCCTGTCTTCCCCACGGCAAAGGACGAAACCGGAGGGTTAGTTGTCTGGTTTTCACTCAAACTCGACCACACCGCCGTCATCGAAGGACATCATTATATTGAACCAACAGAGCAAGTACTAATTCAGCCAATCGGTGGCAGGATGTATCAGTCATCGCCCTTGAGCGATAGCAGATTTTTGTATTTTGTTTTTTATTCTGAAGTGGTCTGATAGGCAGAGGAAGGATTCAACGTTGTTGTCTGAGTAAACGGTGTTCTAAAGATCTAGACAATTTTAGAGATGAATGTCCAGTGCATCCCTTATCTCTTTGTGATCTATACTTACTTTAAAAACTGGTCGTTTTCCCTCTTGAAAATACTTCAAATGATTCATCCTTATTTTGATGTTTCCTTCTATTTGAAGACAGTTTTGAAAACGTTCGATACTTAAGTTTAAGAGCATAACTAAATTGCAACTTACCAAAGTTGTGTATCAAGATAACCTCTATGCTATTAGGAGAAATATTCCTGCAAGGAAAAAACACTCTACCCTGATTTACCCGTGCGTGGAATTTCAATTTCCGAAAATCGTATTGTACGTGTACGAAAAAACATGGCCTCTCTACCCAAAACACCTTTGCTAACATTGACCGTGGCCATGCAAAAGTGCATTGCGATAGCGGATACATCGGGATAGATCGCCTACGTTCTCTCGTGTCCTATTTCAGGTTTTCCTTGCTGCAGGTCTATTTCTATTCTAAGATCCATCGCCGACGCCGTAGGGCACAAGCATTGGCACGGACTCGCAATCCTATCAACTACGGGATCATGAATGAATGGTTCCGGATCGATGCGTCTAATCGCATTGCATGGAGTGTGTATGTGGGTGTGTTCCGGGCAGCAATCGTTACACTGTAACTCCAGGACCACAAGAGACCAGTCTCCAACGAGGGAAAAGGCCTCGGAAAGTGTATCCATGTGTGTGTGTGGGAGTGCGTGAGAGCAAGAGAAATGGAATCATTCGAGCGTACGGTTGGATTGCAGTGGAAAATCTGTTGAACATTTCCGCCGGAATGGTTTCGAGTGCAGTCTGCGCGCGTGTGTGTGTGTGTATGTGCGCGCATGTGTCCTTATCCTCCATGGTGAAATGGCGACACCAGCACACCGTGTTACTGGCTAGCACATCGCACCGGAGAACCTGAACACGGCCGCAGGATATTTTCCGGAATGCACAACCGGATCCTGCAGCGAATACTGAGGGCAACAAATAAAGCGCACACCGGAAAGCATTTCCACGCGTTCGCGGAATTGATGATTCGAGGGCGAATGGTCACTTCGGGCGGCCACGCGAGGCGTGCATATGTTCTACATTGGAGCGGGTTTTTGTGCCGTTGTGTTTTAGAGGGTTTCTCGTATGGTGTGCATGTTGGGATATGTTGACGGTATGCGTGGACAAAAGTGAGATAAAGCCATTTTATATCCAGTCATCAACAATATGTGTGAGTTGTAGGTGTAAAGCTATTGCTTTGTTTTATTAAAAAGTTTAAAAAAGTACCTAAACCATTTTTTCATAGAAGATGGAATGAATAAATTTGATCTACTGTCGCACTGTCTGCGTTTAGATAACGAATCTCCTTAAACTTTGAACATCAATTTTTCTTCTTTTCACACTATCCTGTGACGATTATTGCTTCCGGATGCCAGGTTAATTCTCCAATCGAGCATCACTGCGCGACGCTTGCCATTTTGGTCGTCCGCATGTGGAAGCAAATAAACTTGCCCAAGCCAGGCCCAACATCGCCGGCACCGTCATCCGACCGATCGCATCGAACGGAAATTATTATTTTTAGCATCGCCCGCGGTGGCGCTTTTGCATATCCGCGAAACATACGAGCACTTCCGGAAAGGTTATTTGCACGGACACACCGTTTGGGAAACGCCCGAGTGTCGCGTTCCTTACGGTACGTTATGAAACCATCTGGCACTCGCGAGCACTCTGAGCTTGGATTCTGTCGGTACCGTCGGAAAAACCCGATTCGTGCCGTTGAATAATGTACGATTCTGTCCGGCATTCGTCCGTCAGTCTGCGAATCCTTAGGGTTCTAGCAGAACAAGATGGGTTCATGTAAAACTGTGTTAGGTAAGTTCCTCTATGCTGGGTTACGAACGAAAAACAACTGCATCGTTTCCTTTTCAGCGCTTTCTGGTGAAGCCAATTATCTGCAAACAATTAACTACGCTACGATTTGCTGCACTTTTTGTATTCAAATAAAATTCCCTTTTTTCATAATTTTTATACCCCTTTTTGCATTATAAAATGAAGGAAAACTGTTTGCCTAAGGCTTTTGATTCAATAGCCCTCGTTTTGCGTGCTACTTTCCCGCGTGCTTTGATGGTACAAAACAAAGTAAGCTTTTTGCTTTTTCCTTCAAACTTTCACTGGAAATTTCAAAGGACGACCGAACGTAACGGGCCTTCCTTTCTCGACGAGAAGGCAAAGTTCTATTACAACTGCACCGTGGCCCAGCATTCACTGCTAACCCACTTATGTTTGCACTGAATTAAAAATATTTCCCGGAGATAAATTTAATGAAAAACAAACACCATCCACTTCCACGTCCCGTTTTTCACCGTCTTCAGCGACGCGAAGAGCGGACCATTCTTTCATCCTTCTACCGCTCGTCCGTTTCCTCACACTTCGCTTCACGTCTTCCCCAGAGTGGCTTGAGGAGGGAATCCTTTTGTCGTTGTCTGCGTGTCGTCTCACCAGCATCCAATACCACCGACCGAGTCCGCCAAGACTGCCGAGCCGAACATCCCGGAACACATCCCAGGAATGGGGCGTACCGTTGTCTTTCGCTGCTTGTGGTGGAAAGCGACCGGAATAATGCGGCCGATGTTCGTGTTTTCCGTCTTCCCTTCGCTCCTTTTCTCTTTCAACATTCCTGTAATGCACCTTGTAATCACCTGGCAATGGCGGGTGGGTTCAGGTTCCTTCCCCGAGGCAAGACAGTGCGCTCCATCTCGGCTTCCTCTTGCGCCATTCCACAAAGGTTTCTGTATAAATATTAGATTTTGTCACGGGCAAGTGATAACTTTATCTCGTTTTCTTCTCCACCATCGCAAGCGTTGCGAAAACGTTACGTTATGGTTTTCTTGGAACAAATAGTTGAAATCAGCATGTGAAATATTTCATCTATAGAAGAATCCACAATCTTTGTCCTTCTTCGTGGGAAGACATCCATGCAAAGACAACTTCGCAGATGCAGAATGAGAAGGTTTCTTTTTGTTTTGTTCGGTACAGGTTTTCCCAGTCCCCCCGCAGGAAATAAAGGTAAACATTTGAAGACGAAAATAATTCTGTGATTTTGGGACACATCCCCGGATCTGGATCCACGCTGAGGCTGTTCGTCGTACGAACCACGTACGTTCCTTCAGCACCACGAGCTTATTCCATGCCAACGACACACAGTCCCCACCCCGGTCCCCAGATGCTACCGGGAGCGTACAGATTCACCGAAAACGGCTCGTGCAGAATGATCTAAAACAAACACCACCGATATCGGAGGCCGGTGCCACGGTGGAAATGCTTTTTCTCGCGTGGGAAAGCGCGAACCCCACGACCGTAACGATTATTACGCTTGCTGCTGGCAGACACTACAGCTTCCGGTTGCTGGCTCGCGCGTTGGACCGGAATCATTGCGCTTTCCACACACGGCTGTTGACAAAATGTATGTCCCACGACAACGTGGTGCGCGGGAAAATGGAATAAAAACAATCGTCGTTACGCACAAAAAGGCGTGCGTGCGAGATGATGTGTTTTTCTGCGGGAAAAGCTGCACGGCACAGTTCCATTACTCCTTTCTGTAAAGGACACTTTGTGTGTGTTTCGAGTAATGAACTACGCACGGGAACAGCCGCGGAATGAAAGTCTCTGCACAAACAAACGATTATAAACACCACCGCAGCATAGGCCAAGGCTTTCTCTGCCACTGTGCTTGACTCTAACCGGGCCCTATCTAATGATATCCCAGCAACGTGTTGTTTTATGAGATTTATTATTCTATCGTAATTGGTATGTTTTTTTTTACTTTCGGTCCAAAATTAATTTCTGTTAAGCAAGGGAAGCATTTTTTCATTTGTTTTGCAACCAATTGCATCTTGTTTTTATCCAAAACTTCTAACACTAAATGTGAGCTATTTGTACACCAAATTTGTAATGTATATATAACAATTTCTAACTTTAATAATCACGCTCACCCACAATGACCAGCTGAGGAGCTAATGTTCCTCCTCAACTAGCCATCAGGTCCAGAGGGATGCCCTTCTATTGGTTTCTTCTATCGATGGGGTCCTTTCTTACAATAGTTGTCGGAGTGCGTTTTTCCGGAAGATTTTACGGAGACTGCAATCAGGGTACATTTTGACCTGGTTCTAGCTCCTGTTTCAAGCTAGCTCGGTGTTGGCATCGCACGCTTCAAAAGGTAAAGAATGGTGCCTTGGGAAAAATATCGAAAACTGAGAGAAGAAAGCATATATCTACCGTAACGATTTTCCTGCTCCGAACCAACAGCAAGACTAAGCCTCTACACTTTCGGGATTTGAAATGTACCTGAGGTTAGTGTCGCTCGGTTGAGCTGCACAAAGCTTAGACTAAGCCACTTTCTGAGAGTAGGTTAGAAGGGGAAGACAGACGGAATAGTTCCAAGGACCTTCCAGTGCAAGGTAAAACGTCAAAGAAACTAGTCGGTCAACGATGTATAAAAATTACAAAACAAAATCTAACCGGGAAACGAAGTACAAAGGATAGCCAGATACAATGTGATTCGAATGTTACTGAAACCCATCGGGAGGGTTTCCTCCGGCTAATCCGCAACGTGAAAAATTGGTTTCTAATTCTTGGGATGCAATAAAAACTGTAATAAAACTTTTCATCTTTAAACAGGGTCCACATTTAGTCCACAATAACTTCAAAGTATCCCTCTTTTCTTAGCCGTTATTTGATCAACTTTTAAGAAGCTTTAACAATGTTTGTTTATCAACACAGAAACATGCAAGTGCTCATTACATCCTTTCACGAGCCAAGATTACACTCGAGGAGCTTTCACTCGCTCGAAACTGAAACCATTTTTCCCGTTTAAGGTAGAGGAATTGAAAAACACAAAAGGCTTCCATGCAAACAAACCGTCTCAAATTCCACTTCATCAGTGTGCCACTTGAATGTCATTACTGCTACACGGTACCAACTTGAACCGAGGTTAATGTCAAACCCGTGGTTCGTAGAAGCTCGTACGAATGCGATCATATTGTGCACAATTATTCACCTTTGTCCACGTTTTCCACGCAAAGCGCAAGGGGTTTTCCTCACACGCTTACACTTGAAATCCGTCGTCAGGGCAGTCAGTCGGGTACTGAAGGACATGATGATTGCTGCACGGTGCTTGACACCGAGAACCCAAGCCGGATAATGATGACATAAAATTCCTTTAAGCAGCTGCACTTTTTCTAAAAGTCTACAACTTTAAAGCACTTCTTTCACAAAACCTTTCCCCAGAGTCCTCCATCGTTCCGCAATCGTGCTACGTCTTTGTACAATTTCATCACGCCAATTTCACCCGAGCAGTGTTTTCCCCCGTGCACAAGTGCAGCTGCATTCAGTTGGAGCCCGCGACACATACACAAACACACACGTACTTGAAGATGGTTCCCCACTAGAACGTGGAGCATGATCCTTAACCCGATGGAAGCTGGGAAGCATTACGAGAATGCTTCAAGGAACACACACACACGATTCTCCTATTCCAATGAACCCTTTTCCCATTCTTTGTGTTAGGGTTTTATTTTGGTTTCATTCACATTTCCTGCTTTCCTTCTCTTGCACTTGAGCATTCTGTGAGTAAAGGATTAAAAAAAAGCTGGAAGAAAATACCTTAAAAGTATTACATGTTGTAGGAACATAAATTTTAATATGCTCGCCACTTCGTCTCGGCCAGCCATCTTACCATTCCCGCATCGTTCTTACGGAGATTTCTCTTTTTTCCATTTTACTTCCAGGATATGACTGGGTCGGCTGGCGTAATGATTCGCTCGGCTGGGCTGGCAAGCCGGTCGAGATGGTGTTCGAGTTCGACTCGGTCCGTAACTTCAGCTCCATGGTCCTGCACACCAACAACATGTTCAGCAAGGACGTGCAGGTGAGTTTGTGTGCCTTTCTCCCTTGTGGCGGGTTTTCTGCCAAGATTCTACGTGTGCCTATCGCCAGTGTCGGTATAGGTGTTTTAATTTTAAACCAACCGGGGATAGGTTTCACCTCAAAAAGCTCAAGGATGTGGTTGGGTTCTAGCGATGTCACCTAATGCCGTTTCTCGATATTATGGCCACGGGGGTGACAAAGGATTAATTCTCCGTCTGGTTTATTTCGCAACATCTAATACATTGTTATAATCTTTTGCTTTTTTAAACTGTTAATAACACTTACAATTCGTTAAAAAATTTCGATTTCATAGTGGTTTTACATTTTCATTTTATTCTTTGCTTTAAATTATCATCATTTTGTAACTTTAAACATTCCTCTCTCGCCTCAAATGCTTTCGACAAAGTCGTAGAAATATCAAACGGTTCCGAAAAGTCGTTAAAAGATTGTGGAAAAATAATGCCACTCCATGAAGTAGGCAATCTTAACAACGGGCTGTTTACAATGCGCGGAGCAGAACCATCTGGTGATATAAAAAAATCTCCCTAACCTCATTTTGATTGCCATTGATTGAGGAAAACGACATTTTCCGCCGAAATGTGCGTTGGCTGTACGATTTATGCGCCGCTCGCTTCCCAAATAAAATCGCTCTTTTCGGTTGGGCAAATGAAAAACCAACCCGCCGCCATATCAATAAACAATTATCAAAACGCATAATGGCGGGCGAGCTTCTTATCGGTCGGTTTGCCGCCAGAAGGGGACGTCCCTTATGAAAGGGACCTGTTCTGTTCGCGTACACAGCTCATTACGGCCATTTGCCAGCATAAAGAAGTCAGCCTAATGAAGGGTAAATCTTCTTAACTGAGCTATACTTCTTTGGAGTTCCCGGTTGGTGTTTTTTATTCCTTCTATGTCCTTTGCGTTATTTCGTTTTCATTTTCCCTACCAAGCTGGAGCCTATCACTACACGAACAGCGAAGAGCGAGCGATTTTCTCATCCCCTTTACCGCCTGGCTGCCTGCCTTCCGGCACCAAAATGCTAAGTATCAATAATTGGACCCGGGTCGTGTTTTTACCTAGTTTTTTATCACATTCCTCTTGCTCTATTTTTTTCATTCCCTTCGTTTTGGCAACAGCCATGTTCTATGGGAGCCCGTTAAAACTTTTCCACAACCTCGGTTCCACCTTTTTTTTGGAAGCTTTGCCATTCGCTGCCTGGTTTTACTCGGTTGGGCACATGAAAGGCTAATGGCTGTAGAGGGAACCTACCCGTGGAAAACTTATAGTGTTATGTCCGTGCCGGGGTTACAGTTTTCCGACATCAGAAGCACGGTTTGTGGATGTGTATGTGCGCAGTGCCGGGAGCTCACGATAAAACTTATTTTCTCGTTAATTGTTCGAGACGTTAAAATAAATTTTCTGCAAAATATAATTAAAGAAAAAGGAAAAACCTTTAGTGCCTTCAAATAACATCCATTTGAAAGGAAAAGGGCATGACCCGCAACGTAAAGCGTTCTGTCCGAAGCCGAGGTGCTTCTTCGTACCACACGATTATCCGGTGAACTGGTTTAGCAGTTTCTTTCTGTTATTAGCTTCTCTTTGCGTTAGAGGGAATTGTAATACGCAAGATACGCTTTTCCCGAGTGTAAAAAGATGAAAACCCTGGAAAAGGGGTTGATTCTGTGGATCCCTTCGTGCAACAATAAAGAAAAAAGTCCCCCCAGATTTCTGTAAAGTCAATGAAACTACCGAAAATACAAAGAACATCAAACCTAATGGGAAGACAGAAAAGGAAACCGAAAACTTTGTACCAAATGACGGAACGCCAGGATGCCCAATGGTGGATGAAAAGCGAAAGTCAATTTAATTAGGTGGGGACAAAACTGTTTTCCCAGTCCAAACTTTAGCCAGAATCAAAGGGAACGAAAGGAAATCAAAACCCCAACGGGGTTAGAGAATGCTTTCCACTTGAGCTGAGATGTCGTTTGGTTTTGATTTTTGGGGTTTCTGTTTTGCCAGGTTCTTCACCCGTTACGGATTGAATCTGTTTAGGATCCGTTGACGTTTGATATTCTTTTCTCGAGAGTCTCAAAATAATGTTTCGTCCCATCCCAACATAAGCACAGCAAGTTTTAAGTTTACCATAGCTTGTGTAATGCTCTGACGCTACCATTAGCATTAAAATCAACATGCGATCGATAGGTTCATTAAAACTTTTCCTCACCTGCAGCGAGATCGTAATGAACGCGCAGAAACGAAATAAAAACTACACTAAACAAACCCATTTTCAATTCATTTTCTCGATCCCATAAATGAAAATGGCAGCGCATCAAAACCGCCCGGAAGGCGATGGGAGGCAAATTAAAATAAAAAAGTACTTCTTCACAACATATCAGAGGGGACAGTAATGGAGTGAGGAGGTAAAAGATGTAGTTGGAAAGCAACAAAACTTGCTTCAAACAGGGAATAAGATGACATTTTCAAGTCTTCCCGCATCCCCACGCAGCTGAGCAGGTTCTCAAGGATGTGTTAGCTTGAAAGGACATTCCAAGAGTAGATGGTTTGAGCTGAGCTAATTTTCTCGGAATTTTTATTTTTCTTAAGAGTCGATTTTCCCTTTCCACTGGCACGACATCACGTTCGCCTGGAGGGATTTCATTTTTCCCTCCATTTTCCGGAGGATTGACAATTTCATTTTTTTCCATCCCCATCGTCTTCCACGAACGAACTCTTATCAGCGTCCTTCGATTGCAATGTGGCACTTACTTCGTCCTGGCTGGTCAATGCGCTTTTATCGTCATTTTCAGTTCGGTTGGCGCTTATTGCGCTAATAAACGTCGCTCGAGGAGTGCGAAGCGATTGGAATTAAAAAGATCTTCCAGTTTTGCCAGTTCTGGTCCGGTGGGGAGCCCTTGTTTCAAGCCGCTGGAAGGAGATGACACTGGCTGGCTCCGCTTTATAAGCTGCTTATTGCCATCGATACGGTTGGGTAAATGGAAAGCGCTTTTTTATTTTTTCCCCTGCGAGGGTTTTCCTTTGCTCATTTCATTTTCGTTTTATGGATCATAATTTTTTTCTATTTTCTGATGTTACCCATCGCAGGCGATCAGCTTAAAAGGGATGTTCTTCTTCATGACACAAGACGGACAAGTGCACAGTAATTAGTTTTTCTCCGGATCGAGGGAAGCGTTCCACTTTTCGAGTGACTGAGATAAACCTAATTGCTCCAATTATTTGTACTCTAAGCAGAAAGGAGTTTCTAGGATCAATTATGATTGATATTTATCAGCTATTAGTTAAAAAAAAGAGCAGTTACATCTTCCTAAATTAACATATGAATGCTGGTTGAATGACTGTTGTTAAAAATTCATATGCTTTAATCGTTTCACCCGTTTCAAGCCAAATGCATCTTAACGTTTTCATGACTAATTGTTTGTTTGACTTGTTTTCTCTTCCCAGGTGTTTGTGCACGCAAAGGTATTCTTTAGCATCGGCGGTCAGCATTTCACCGGCGAGCCGGTACAGTTTTCCTACATGCCCGACACGGTGATGGAAAACGCCCGTGACGTCACGATCAAGCTGCACCATCGCGTCGGACGCTACGTGCAGATTCATCTCTACTTCGCGCTGCGCTGGATTATGCTGAGCGAAATATCCTTCAACTCCGGTAAGTTTTGCGGCCAGTTTTGTTTGCGTTTGAGGGAAGCGGGAAAAACTAAGTGTTTTTATTCTATACTCTTTGGAAACACGATTTCACTCGCGAGCGCATCGCGTTGCAATCAGTGCAGTGTTGCAGCAGTAAAATAGTGGTGCGCTCGGATGCGTTGAACCTCCAGCTCAAATTAATTGCTGTAGCTCTGATGTCAGTGGAAGTAGGAACGGGAAAAAAATGATTCCTTTCCGGGTAGGAATTGTCGGTAGAATCACTTTCCCAACAACTCTCGGAAAATAAGATCGCTTTGCTTAACAAGGATCAGTTGTGCTCTTCAGAAGCGCTGAGGTGATGCTAAACAAAACAAAGTATTTATCACCGTAGAAACCTGTGCCGGGCGTAATTGTATTTGCTACCCTCGAGTGCTCGAGCCAAGCGTCAATTTGCAAAAGATGCACCAACGAACCGGTCGGGATAAAACTTCTCCGACAAAGAAGAGAATGTGCATCGCGCAACACCGTGTTGTTGCGAAGTGGCGAGTGACCGCCATTGATCAAATTTATTCGAACGTCATTTTCTTATTAGTTTACGGCTGCATCCGAGCGTTACGATTATCTTTGCTAACGATGTGCTCGCCGTTGACGTCTCAAAGCGGTCGCGAATGATCACTGAAGCATAAACAACTTACCGGCGGTTTTGTTTAAAGTGTAAATGTAGACACCTTCTTGTTTATCGCTTAC
>KE524975.1:2157826-2215418 GCA_000441895.2 Anopheles sinensis
ATTCTCCTTTGATGAAATTTTAACCTAAACTATGTCCCTACGCAAGTAGTAGGTGTACCAAGTTTAGTGAAAATTCTTCCCATAATCGCTGAACAATAATTGTTTTGCATTAAATGTGGCGGAAAAGTGTTTCGGAGGGGTAGAGAAGTGGGGAGATAACACCGAACAAAGTTAAAATAACACCTCCTTGGAAATTAGTTACCTTTCAACCAAGTTTGGTTTAAATCATTTCGGTATTTTTGATCTTATGCGGTTATGTCATAAGTATAAACGCTTGCCAACCTAAACACCTCCAGCGATGTGTTGTATGGGAGAGAGTAGGAGGAGTATGGGCTAAGATTGAACATAAAGAATCTGGCCAATGGGTTTAGCGACTTAAGATACTACGAAATCGATACCTATATTGCGTTTCTACCAATTTTGAGGAAGGGGGTAGTGTGATAGCCCCCCATTCCCCTTCTCCTAGTTAGATGAAATTTTTTACCATGCTATGTCCCTTTGTCAGCAGTATGTGTATCAAGTTTTGTGAAAATCCGTTCAATAATTGTTTAGCTGTAATTATTTTTCATTAATATTAAAGGGAAGGTGTTCGGAAGGTGTGAGGAGGTATGATGATATCAACAAATGAAGTTCAAATAACTCATCTTTGGAAAACAGCTACCTTTCTGCCAAGTTTGGTGTGAATCGACCCCGTAGATTAAGCGTAAAGCTGTTGCGTACACGTGATAATAATTATCGCTTTTCGTTCTGAGCGATGCTATCGTTTTGCTGAAGATGAGGAGGGTAGGCGGAAATTGGGCTCAGATTGAACTTTAAGAGTGCGGCCATTCGATTTAGTGACCACAAATAATGCGAAAATGGTACCCATATTGTATTTTCACCATTTTTGAGGTAGGGAGTATTGTAACAGCCCCCCTTCCCCTTCCCCTATATGGATGAAATTTTGACCCATACTTTGTTACTATGTAAGTAGTATTTTTACCAATTTTTGTGTAAATTCGTTTAATAATCGCAGAGTAATAATTGTTTTTCATTAATTTTAGCGGAAAGGTGTTCGGGAGGGGTAAGGAGGCGGGGGGATATCAAAAAACGAAAGTTCAAATAACTCATCCCTGAAAAATTAGCTACCTTCCAGCCAAGTTTGGTGTGGATCGGCCTGGTAGATTTTGCGTGATGCGAGCACATACAAATATATATACATATATACAGACAACGTTGAGATTTATATATTAGAAGAAGAAGAAGATCTTCTCCATTTAGAAATGTACCAAAACGTTAGGTCGTAAGTTTGCGGATTTTTGAACAGAAACATATTTCTAGAAGCGTTTTTTTTCTTTGTTTTTTCATAGCCATTCATCCATTCCGAAACTTATGAAAACACGTAAAGGATAAACCTTATCATAAAATAAACCATTTCATCATATAATTTTAACGAAAAATTGTATGGATAAGAAAATCCACGTAATGCAAATTACTTTGTATTAAGAACCCTACATAAGGTTTTGCAAAACAATTTTACTTAAAAAGACCAAGCCGGTGCATTCTGACTCTCAACATACAACCAGGCTCCAGCTGAGCCCCATCCCCTTCCCAACTCCCGACTCCGTCCCATTCGTTCGCCCCGACTGTGAATGATGTGTTGTCGGTTAACAAGATTTTAATGAACGGAAGCTATGTTTCTTCCCGGGTGTCTTGTCGGTCGGACGGTCGGTTTGTTAGTTGGCGATAAATTTAGCGAAACCTTGCTAGGGCACCCAAGTAAACACCATCCGGAACGGGACCAGTGTTAGCAGCAGTTTTTGTTGTGGTTTTATTTTATTACATCAGAATCCATCCACCGAGCGACCGGAACGGTTTGGAGGATGCATTTAGGAGGACTTGTGTTGTTTGCATCCCCGATGAAATGGTCTTATTTTGCAATGGATGAACTTCGGGAGGATAGAAACGATTACGTACTTCTCTTCGGAGGAGCTCTTTTGGCCTACGAATGTGCAATAGAGTTGTGCGATGATCGGTTGCATCGTCGTTTCTTCAGTTTGAGTTTGTAATAAATAGGGTAAAATTATTCAAAAGATTGTATAAATAATACTGCTGGTGTTTATTTGTTTGATCGCCGGCTGTTTGTCATGCACGATGCAGTCGGGCGGCTCGTCTGCGAGTGCATCATCATCATCACCATCGTCGGCATGGTGCATCCCGATGCATCCACTGCGACAAACTGCAAATCTAACGGTAGTTTTAAGCAAACGATACCCATCCAGCGGAACGGTGCTTCGCTGGTGGAAAACGCGAAAACACACACCCCCGGTCCCGTTGTTTGATTGTTGTGTTTGCCGGTAGATTCCTGTTTGCGGCCATTACTCAAAGCGGACAAACGCAACGACACGATGCACCGGTCGGTCGTGAAATTGGTCAGTGCGCCATTTGTGGCCAACAAACGCGCCACGTTCGATGGGGTCTCCGCGTTCCGTGCTCGGTTGTGTGGCAACTTGTTTCAGTAACTGATCTATAACAAAGAGGATATTTATGACGCTCAATCTCGGGTACTCGGCTGGTGTGCGGTTGAGACGCTCGCTTACCCCAAACGCAAATGTTTTTTTCTTTTTCACTTTTCTGCAAATCCCCATTGAAGAAAGCTGCTTTCTCCAGACGGTGGAGATAAGTGCAAAGATCGGCATACGGGCTCAAGGGACCGGCAGGAGAGGGGAATAAATAAACCATCTTGAATTAGCGAATGAATGGAAGAAATGAATTGTGACCCATTAGCGAGAGCCACCTTTGGAATCGCGTACCGTCCATCGTTTCGAATTTGCTCGCTTGCAACGTTCCCTCACGCGAATGGACAAGGGAATCGGCTCCTTCAAGAGGAGGTTTGGTGTAAATGCGTGCGATTCTGCGCGATGATGTTGCCAACCGCTACCGAACAGCAAAAGTGAGCACATGGTGAATTAATATTCATTGGAAGTGCTTTAAGTGCAATGGAATACGCTTTATCATCGCCGCGATAAGTGATGGCAGCCCGTATTTCGTAGAGAAAGAGTTATTTTTCTTGGTCACCATTTCATTTATGTGATTTTAAAATCACATAAATCGTAAAGATAGTAAGAATCGTAGGATACAAATAATTAAGCTTAAGTAACTTGGCATCCGATAAGATAATTGTACCATCATTCTAAAAATTAACTCGAATATTTTTGTAAATATCAAAATATCCACCAAACATAAACAACATTATCAAATGTTATGTTTAATATCTATATTTTAACCAACCATTATCAACAATTTTGAGTAATGTTGTTTTATTTGGTTGGGCACCATTTAAAATTCTTTTGCCAACGGGCGATTGTTACCATTTCATATTTATGTGCCGTTTGTTTACGTTTCTTGCTCGAACTAGTTTATGGCACCAGTCAATTGGTAATAGATTTTTCCCTAACCTAACGCATAGGTAACGAACCGCGAAAAAAAAGAATCGAACAATTTATTCCGATGACGCATGAATGCAAAACCATAACAAAAACCACCGGCAAGGCTGGACTAAAAGAAAGTTTGGCTTTCATGTAACAACACACATACATGAGAATAGTTATGCTCAGGCATATACAGCGCTCGTCCATTTGCTCCCCCAACATAAATTGGCAACAAAACCCCCGGCGGCTTGCAATGCGTGGCCCATTCTATTCTCCAGTCCCTGTCCGGACGTAATCATAAATTTGCTGTCAGCGGCAGCGAACGAAAGCGTTCATGGAATGCTAAATTTAACCCCAACCAATTTGGCTCACCTAATTTCCCGCGCTGATGTGTGGTTTACAGTGTGGTTTTTTTCCTCGCTTGCTTGTTTGTGGTCCGTTTCAAGAAATTCCCGCCCGGAATGGGAGTGTTTTTGTTTCCCGCTGGGATCGCGCGATCTTCAAAGGATGGTTTTTGGTTGGTGGCAGCATAAGAAAAACCATCCGGTGTTGCGGAAAACCGCAACCCGGGCGACCGCTCAACGACTTTGTAATTGGCTCTGGCAAACCCAAACGCCCGTTGGATGCGCTTTCACTTTCGCGGAAAACGTCAACACACGATCGTCGGTGCCGTCGTCGTCATTCCGTTCCGCGTGTCAAGATCTGCGCCAAGATTCTTTCCTTCCGAGCGCCGAACTCCCGTGTCCAAATGTCACCACAGCGTGTCACACTGAAACGGGGAGGAATGGAAGTCAATAGGAAAAGGGGGTGAAGGAAACGCGCGAAACGGAGAGTGACGGCAAAAGCAGCAAGTCATTAAATTTAATAAATCAAACAACCCCGACGATCATCTCGCAGCACGCCTTCCCTAACGAGGTGGGCGCAAAGAGATGAATGAGTCGACGCAATCACACACACACACACAAGCACACGAATGGTCTCCACAACCGTCTTTGGGATCTTTGCGGGCCGCTCCCCCGAACGAACCGGAATCCGCGGGTGCAGTTAATCATCTTCCAGAAAATCCACCCCCTTTTTCCATCGAACCGCCAGTTGGAGCGGGAGGTGATAGAAGAGGCCAGATCCACCCGAAGCTCGCGAGGGGTAATTTATCAAAATCTGAAACTAAATCCAACGAGCGCGCGAGACCTCCGTACGTTCTCGGCGGTCGACGGTTGAGTCAATACGGCTGCCACGAGCAGCGATGCCGTACGTGGATTTGAAGCTAATTTATGTTTACTTTCCCGTGGCTTTGATATCAAATTATGTTATTAATTCCACCCGGTGTGCTGCGGGTGTGAGTCGCTTCCGATGCAACCGCCTTTTTTTGATTAATTTCCATGCCCGTGCAGCTAGAATGCAGCTGATCCGGTTGATTGCTCCTCCGGTCCTGATGAAGGGACGGAAGCCATTTTCTTGACCGGTCGGTAAGTCGTAAAATGCCGGCGTTTACGCGAGCGTGCGAAGGATCATAAATTTAATGATGTTTAAAACACACACATGATGCACCCCGCCGGGTTTCCACTTCCTCTTGTCGCGAACACTGCCGCTGACATTGGATTCGTTCACCACATGTTCTTCCCAGTGCATTCCCGTTGATGCGCTATAAGGATTGTGTTCTCCTTTTTCCCTCCTCTGTTTGAAAAGTCTTCAAAGGAATCCTCTGCACCAAAAGAGTGGCAGCATTTTGCGCACATTTCTGCTAATTTGCCATCCATCGGGAAGGTTTGGTTGGTTTGTCTTGGCCACCCCGCTGTCACTCTCATGGATTGATCTTTTCCGTTGGCTTGCCCTTTTTCGCTGTCTCTCTTTCTCGCAAGACCACATGTTTTCCAACGTGGGGCAATTAATGTTTCTTCGGAGATGCCAGAATGTTGTTCTGTTGGGTTCACTTTTTCAAGAAATACAAATATTTGCAGAATGCCATGCATCACTGAACCTTATTACAGTTAAGGCGTAGCCAGGCTCGTTTGTGTTGGCGAAATGAAAAAAATGAATGTCTCGTTCTGACAAGAGAAAATCTACCATCGAATGGAAGAAAAAAATATATTCAAGAATTTGTTAAGCGGTGAAAGATCAAACAAATATTTATTTTTTGTCAACTCAAGATAAATAAACGAACCTGATAACCACAGAAGAACCTTATAACAGTTGACCCAAATCGTGTTTGAAAATAATCTTGGAATTATAAAGTAGTGTTTCTAATGAGAATTCTATCGTGATCCATTTCTAGAGCACGATTATTTTACAAAACCATTATTTTCCCGGTCCCGAAAACTCACTTTGAAATCAATATGGTAGAAGACAACAATCCCGGGTGGAAATTAATCCCATCCCTTTCGATGGTGCTACAATTTCCACTTGCAAGAAACTCTCCTTTGTGAGTGAACAAGTATCATCGACATCTTTGCGTCGGCAACTATCACTCGAATCGTTGCAAAATGTCATAATCATCTCTCATTTTCTTTACTTTCCTCCCTTTTCCTCGCAGCGCCCGTGACTGGTAACTTTTCCGACGAGGAAGTCAACGGGAACTCCATCTCGCAGGAAAACTCCGTCGAGTATCCACTGCAGCGCGACGAGTCCGGCATCAATATCGTCAACAAGGGCGAACGGAATCACGTTACGCAAAGTAAGTTACGATGGAAGGCGTTTGTTATTGGCGGGAAAGTGTACGGTAAGGTTTCGTCTCTGCCCGGGTTGGGAAGCAATTTTCATTCGAAGCGTTGGAAAATAGAATTGCACGAATGGCGTCAGGGACAGCCGATCAATTCCCGGTGGTGCAATTCCGAGACCCATGCGTTTGTGTTACCACAAGAAACAACACGCAGTCGTCGAAGTGACGCCAATCAATATCAAATCAAATATTCATCCTAGAAATTACTTAATATTTAGCATAAAATAATTGCAAATTAACTACAATCAGCCCGTGCTGACCGTTCGCACAACCGTTCCTTCAAACGACATACCGTCTCCCCGTCTTAACCATCAGGTCAGTAGCAGACCGACGGTAATGGCCACAGGTCGTCACTACTCGACAAACGGATCGGAACGGTTCGATGTGGGACTGGGATAAGAAGGCGCCCACTCGTCCCCGGGTGTCGTCCTTCACGGCCACGACGATATTAAGTCGTACTACGGCGGCAATCCTCGAGGGCCTGGTACGAGGCCTTTCAGGAGCGATCAAATATCTTCCACTAATTTGCATTGCTAATGTGACTCATCAATTATTCAAATTATCACATACTTTGCCCCGGCGTGAACTAGTTGTTTGTTGAAATAAGGACACGTCAGTGCCGCAACCCGGAGATGACTCCCGACGTTTGCATCCCTTGATCTTCATCTCTCACACTCGCTCCGATCAATTCCCTTTGATGAACGGTGCACATTCTGTCCGCATCATGCTTCATCATCACCAACATCATCATCGTCGTCATCGTTATGGTCATGTCCTGCAGCGGACTCGTGCCCTCCCGTAAATACCCGTCTATTTTCTCCACTCGACTCCACTACTGGCCGATGATGATGAAAAGATGAGTGATGATAAACGGCCGGCCACTTCCTGGCTTGCGACTGAATTCTCCCGGGCGCGTCGATTGCGCCAACCCTCCCACAAACACACCGGAATAGTCATCCATCGGGCAGTCAAGGGTGAATCATGAATTTATCTTCCAACAGAGTTGTCCGATCCCTGTCCGCATGGAACACTTGTCAAAAGACAACCCGATGTTGAGCATTAGCAATCAGCTGTATGCATCTCTGCTGTATCACGGGATCGAGAAGGATCCATTGCACCGACGAAAATATGGACAAGGAAAATGCAACGGAACGATACGATGGTGAAGCTTTTTAAAGTGAAATGTTGAACTGAACGTTACCCATTTAAATGTTATTAGATAATACAGTCCCCAACATAATTTTCTTTCATTATTTGTGAACAACGAATCCTTTCAAAATAATGTTATGCATGAGAATGCATTATGCAAAAAAAATTGGTGATATTAAAAGTACAAGATTAATCAAACTGTAATCGCCGGGTTAATTTGAACCAACAACAAATGGAAGCGTATCAAAGAACATTTTCTCGGGCCTCTTGTAAATTCTTAGAAAATCTGCCGTGATGGCAGGATGTTGATTGGTTGTCGCCATTCACTTTCTTGTCTCGGCTAACCGATGCCAGTTAGCAAGATGAGGACAGATGTCCAACGAATGCCTGTCATTACTGGCGCTTGTTATCCTGCCACTTACAATCTGAAATTAATCACGATATTATATGGTGGTGATTATATGGTATTTGCAATTTAAATTAATTTCAATCACCATCAAGCTCTTGTGCCACTCGAAGCGATGCGGGCGCATTCCTGCCCCGGTTAAGCTTTTTCATTCATCCAGCTGTTGCTGGCACCAAGAACAAGAACGATCGACCCGAGGGCGAAACGAATGCCTTATAACTTAAAGGGAAACCAGCTCGCCTTTCCGACAGCGTTCTCGAACGTCTTTCTTACGATTTCTTTCGCTCGCCCTCCCGTTTGCAGTTATCTCGCCGAAACCGATCGATCAGGAGCCGGAGCCACACTTCATCGGCGTCGTGATAGCGGTCCTGACCACCATCATCCTGCTGCTGATCGTCATCATCATGTTCATCGTCGCCAAGAACAGGCGCACCCGGACGGCGGCGGTGCTCGATGCGCTGCAGCACAATTTGCATACCGATAGTTTAGGCATCGACAAGCGGCTGAACAGTAATTTCAAGGTAATTAGCATTTTCTGTCCGGGCATTAACGGACGAAGAACTAACAGAATCGTCGAGTTGTGAACGTTAACGTTTTTAAGTGCCGGTTCACTAACGATCGTGATAGCTATCGGGGTAGAAGTAGTTAAGAAACAGTTAGTAAACATTGGTTTTACAATGTTACCATCCGTTACGCTCAACCGATAAATATATATATGACTTGATAGAGAAATTTAGTAAACCCTCATAACTTTAGAGAGCGTCACAATAACCTAAAAAGTAGATCAAATCAGCAAAGTGATTATAAATGCATTATGCACTCTATAAGCCCGGTTTATTGCGTGCAGTATTCAGTGACTGAAAGACAAGCTTTTCCGAGTGCATGTTAAACCGATTAATTTAGCACGATTTTGACAAACTGCCTTCAATTACTGTTCAGCTTTACAATCTCCCACTTGCAACGATCCACCCGTTTTCAATGAACCAGTTTTGAAACTTTTACCCACATTACCTTCCACGCTAGTTGCACGAGCAGTGTACCGAAAACTTCTCCCAAAAGCCACGCTGCTGGTGCATTTAACCATCCATCAGTAACAACCACTCATCCCCGAAGGGATGCACTCCCTTCCTGTCGGTCGATCGAAGCATTTTGGAAACTATTTGCATGCATTTACTTCGAGTGCACAACCCATCGAGCACGTTCCACGGACGACTCGTTCGGTTCGGATTCGCGTCCCACGCTTCGTCGGAAGCATCGTGGCATCGATCTTCTTGCTGCACAGACCGGTGTTCCGGCCCACGTTCCGCTGATACTTAACGCATTCTGCCCGTTCACTTTCTCTTCCTCCTTTCCTCCACAGGTATCGATTGACGATAATGAATCGATTGATAAGAGCAGCCTCTACCACGAGCCGTTCAATGTAAATATGTACACCAGTGCCGCCAGCGGATGCTCGATGAACGACATGCAGCGTCATCATATCACCCCGGATTATACCGGTAAGTAACCGGTGGCCACCCCGTTCTACCGTCCGTTTCTATGGATGCCCGGGGATCTCGTACCGTTGCGCACGAACGGACGGAGGTTTCTGGTCGACATCGTTCCGCGGGGAGTTTCATTGAATGTTGGCCATAATTACAGCAACCACCCGTGTAACGCACGGCACAATTCGCTGATATGATGGAACGTAGCGAAAGTACTTTCGCACACGATCGACGGGATTATTTAAACTAAATCAAGCAACAAAGCAGCACGTTGTGTGTAAATGAATCCTTGCGTTTTATTCGAGGAATGGTTTGGAGTGCGAGATAATAAAGGATATCTGGCTGTTATCTTACCGTCACACCATTTTATTAAGGGGAAGGATTGTCCCTCATACAAGAGTCCAGTATATTTAAATTAGAGCTACTTTAAAAGAAACATGTCAAAGAATGTCTTCCAAGTTGGTCCTACTTAAAGATTTTTCTTGAAACATTCCGGAAGAAACGATGCGTGGATATCCTTTCTTGAAGGCAGACTAAACCACTTGCTTCTACCAGGCCGCTTGAATTGACCTACAAGGCGTTAGATTAATTTATTCATTGCCTGTCGGTCGCGTCGTATGTCGACCATCTTCTCTGTAACATCATCATCAACATCTTCACCGTCAACATCCATCCACCATATCCTAACGTCCTTCCGGTCCGTTGTATGATGAAACTCGCCTTCAGTGGTTTTCGCTCGATCCATCGAAAACGATGATCTCGAATGGGCCTTCAATTTCCGCCGGCGGGTAGCGCATAAAAAGATAAATGTAACGCGAGCGGTAGCATAAAAATAAAGTGGCAACAAATGGCGTCTTGGTGGTTTTGGCCTCCTCTTCCCTCACGTCTTTGAATTTATGAACTCGGCAGATCAAAAGTCGCCATCATCATCAGCAGCAACTCCTCTCGTTTGCGACGGCTGTTCCGAACCACAGCCGATAAATTGTTTTCACCCCTTATGCATATTTATGATAGAAACGAATGTGTCGCACACCTTTTGTTCGCCCGAGTTGGGCTGGGTTGCTCTCTTACGACGATTGTTTGTCGATTCGGAAGGATGGTGATGAAAGCTGCTCGCAGGAAAAGAACTTCTCGAAGACGTTTTCGCTTCGGTGACGGAATGTTCGTCACCATTGTTAAAGCCGATGGAGGGAAAATTGATTCATCAATAAAGGAAAGCGTAACATAACCTTTCCCACTGGAGGACTGTTTTCATCCTTAAAACAAGGTTGTTCGGGTATGGCGAGGAAATCTTGCTCCCGGTAAGAAGCTTCTTCAAAACGTCTTTCGACCATCCAGCGTCCTTGAAAGGAAGTGTTGGAATAAAAAAGGAAAAGACACACACACAAACACACACATGGACGCCTGATGAGGATGATGGCCACCGATGGAACGAGGGAAAAACACGAGAAAAACTGCATCATAAAGATGTTGTTATCCGAAACGATAAAAAAGGGAGACGGAGTCGAACCGGAGTATCCGATGTAAGAGCTACCAGCGGACTTTCGACAGGACTTCAACCAGGGCCAGGACGAAAACCCGGTAATGTCTTCCTCTCACACGCACACACGCACATACACAGTCATACACCAACCACGTGCGTTGTCGGGGTCGGTTCGGTTCGGTTTTTATGGCTCAAATCATTTAGAACCACTTAGCACGTGTGCGGTGTGGTGTGTCAATTGAGGGAACATTTATTTCCTATGTTTTACGAATGATGATACGACCGGTGGCCGATAAAGGTGGCCGGCGCCTTCCCACGTGGAATAGAGTCGACCGTTTGCCCTCGCGGCGGTGTAACGGCGAGAACCAACACCGACACCCGGTGGTTGGTTGTTGTTGGTGCGAATGTACCTGAGGATCGGTTCCGTTCACGTCCTTTTCGATGACCGTCTGCGTTTGGTCGAGTAGCTCGAGAGAGATTTTCTTTTAGATGCAATACTGTTGACGTTTACGTCCTTCCATCAAACGCTCCGTAAGCAGCGAGTAGTAAACGTTTTCGCAATCTAATCATTACCATTAGCGTTTATTGGCCGTCTCGCGCCAGCCCGGTGGAAAGAAGGAGCGCATAAAGTTAATGCTACATTTGGTAGCGGATATTGCTTTCGGTACACAATCTAGCAATAATTTAACGATATAATAACATAAACGCATGCCAGAGAACCTCTGAGTGCTTTGAGATATTTGTATCGAATTTTCTTCTCCACTTGCAAGGGTATTATTCACACTCAGCGTTTCAATTCTATTTAACAAATCCTTTCGAAAGTATCTCATGAAATAAACGCATTAGCGATTTATGACCTCCGATTAGGGATAACAATAAATAAGATATGCTTTCGCAAGGAACGATTTTCCTAAAATGGAGGAATGTATTTCTAAGTGTCATAATTTGGAATAATATTCCCACCGAAAGCGAACTGCAGTTGGTTGCAAAATGCAACGGAAATTTAAATCTTCACTCCTCACCACCCGCCCTTAAATGCATTTGGATTGCACTGGAAAACCGTTTTCCTCCCACATTGCGGCATGCATCAATGTCGGCCAAGCGAAGCCGCGGTTGGGTTTGGGAAAATCGACCACCATCGCCACGACCACAGCTCGGAAGGAAGGATGTCCGATTTGTATCCTGTTATGTACTTTCCGATCGATTGAATTCCTCCTTGAGGTAATCGTTACAAAGCGACGGCTTCGGGCGGGCAAGGAAATTCCCTCGGAAGAAGATTGTTTGTTCCGTTCGGTGGAATTTCCACTCGAACGCCAATCGGCGATGGGTTTGCTTTGCGTACTTCCGGCGAACGGGCGGATTGTTCCGTGCCGATGTAAGGTCGGAAGTGCAGTCGGGTTTGGTAGGGTGGAAAACTGTCGTGGGGTTGCGTGGTGGAAAAACCGAACCAAACCACAAGGGCCGCACCACCGCTGATGCTGCTGATTTTGCATTAAACCCATCATGTACTGTTCCATCCATCCGCTAACTTCTCCCCCCCTCGCCGAGGACGCACGCTGCATATGCGCATAAAGGATTCGCCCACGGCCAAACCGGCGTTTCCCGTTTGTGCACACTCCGATGGCGAAATTGGAAATGACAACATGCACATAAAATTTTATTGCAATTGCAACAATAATGGCACAAACAGTTTGTTTCCACCGCAATCCACGGCAGTACCGCGCGGCCAGGAAAATTGCGGAAAACTCGTCTTGCTGTAAACCATTACCGTGGGGGCACTTTTTTTTATCCAAAGGTAATAAAAAAGGCATAGCAAAAGGGAAGGAAAGCGCGATGATAGTTTTTCTTCCCTTCGCGTTGGTGCTTTGTAGAGGGAAGAAAATTGAATCCCGAATCCATCGCCGGATATTGTGCTCATGTTAAAGTTCCCTTGCCCATTACGATTATGGTCCAGAGGACGATCCCGAGCAGGTTGGCTGATTTTCATTTATGTGACCTCTCGCAAGAAAGCAGACGTTCGCTTGTGAAACCCGCTTTCCACCGGATCCATTACTCTTTCGAGCTCGCAAAAGTTTAATCCTTTCGAGAAGGATGAGAAAATGGATCCGCCTCGGATAAACTGCGAACCGCAAATGGCAATTGGCCGGCATCACTCTCTCTCTCTTACCAACACCATGGAGGGAAAAGAATGATATTAATAGAAATTTATGATAATACCATTTAATATTTTAATGTTTCTATTTGCCATCGGTCGGTGTCGTCCGGATAGGAGCTACCCGGGTAGGAAGTTTTTAGGATTTTCCACCCAGAAGTGACCCGCTCCCTCGGTTACTCGTAGCGAAAGCAGGAAAGTTTTCAAAACTGACCACTGATCCTCGATCAGGCAGCCTTGCTATATGGGGATATGCCGTCCTATGCTGTGCCCGAGTGTCTGGTTTGTAAGCTTCCGTAATTATTGCCCCCCCGGGACTTCCATCGTCGCCATCTCCATTTCTCATAGTCAAGCGGACGTAAGTCCACCGGGCACGTGGTCATGGCACTACTTTAACCGACCGTTCCTTGGCAAAGCTGCTACCAATTAGGCACGAGAATGTAAAATGGGAACAGTATGTTTTGCCCGTCGTCTTTTACCAGCAAAACACTTTACACTCCAACCCGTTTCTCATCTCCACAACAACCGCTTTCCCCCTCTCTCTCTCTGTAGACGTTCCCGACATCGTTTGCCAGGAGTACGCCGTGCCGCACATGCAGGACCTAATACCGAAGATTCCCGGCGGGTACGTGAGCGTCCGGCTGACACCGCCTACGCTGAACAACATCTTCCCGAAGCCACCGCCAGTTCCGCCACCTCCGGAGAAGTACTACGCTGCCACGGCCATCTGCAAGTCGTCCACTACGCCGACCACTCCATCGAACCAGCAGCAGCAACAGCAACAGCAGCAGCAACTGAATGCCTACAGTGATCTGGACCTCGGCATCTCGGACGATGATCTGCAGCTGAGCGAGTACCCGCGCGACAAGCTGGTGATAGTGGAGAAGTTGGGCTGCGGTGTGTTCGGCGAGTTGCACCTGTGCGAGACGAAAGGATACAGGTGAGATACCACTCCTTCCGATAACTGCTTACCGTAAACGAGCGTTTTGCGTTAAGTGGAAAAATGTAGGTCGGACCAGGGGAAGTGTCCATTATTCTTTATACCCGTGTAATCGAAGGTGAATATCCAGCGCCATTTCCTTAAGGCTTTATACTGCCATTTCGGAATCTACTGTTCGGTTTACTACTCGTGAAATTATCCTATAAGGAACCTTCCTTAACCTCTGCGCACAAGCAGTTGTGTATCGTCGTCACCGTACAGGCAAGCAAATTGAATAAATATTTAAAATCATTCAACTAAAGCACCCCACGGTGTGGCCGAGTTCGTGCAAGTTGGAACTTTCGTTTGGAGGGAGTGTAGGAATTTGTGTTCCTTTTTTATCTGTTTGTCGATATTACGACCAACACACCATCATCAACGATTCTACACGGAAGGAAGTGAACCGAACCAAAGTTGGTCGTTTGCATTTTGCAACTCACAACCTTTTCCCTTCGAAACCCGATTACGTCGTGCAAGTTGCCGTCCTGGTGCTAGCCCTTCGCGAAACATTCGAGTTCCAATTCGTCGAGCTATTCGCTCCGAGTGGAAAAGTCCTTCCGTAAGCTTTAGGGAAAAAAAGGAAAAAAATAAGCCACGGACGCTTTCGTCCATTCTGGCCGTTGTAAGCCCCCCAGACCACCAGAAACACAACTGTGTACGGATGAATAAAATAGGAGAAACTTTGCATCGTCCGCCAGAAAACCGGGCACACTGGGACGAGCGTCACCCGAGAACACAAGAACGCACACCGTACCGGTAGAGTCTGTCGTCAGATGATGTTGTTCCTGAGGTCCCGGTTTCGGGTGCAATCCTTCCGACTTCCTTTTCAACGCCCAACCGCTGTAGATCGTTTGGGGATGTGATGGAAAGCTGTAGTGTCGTAGTTTCAGCTTGCAGCTAGCATGCCCTGGTCGGGATGGTCGGGTTGCACGCCGGACATGAACCACTCGAGTTTGCCGCTGGAGGGCCGAAAACATTGGAATGGGGTGTAGTGTTCTAAATTTTAAATATCAACTCAACTTGTTTACAACGGCTCTTCGGGAACTGTGGCTCGTCAGTACCACAATGGGCGCGGGTTTTACTGGTTCCATGTTGTGGTGGAGCCACAGTTGATTCAAGATATCGTTCGTCTTTCAATTGAAAATTTTTATTTGTTCTAGTTATTAAATTTTTATCTTTTAAATCCTAGTTTTGTGACAAAAGAACAATCTGATGAAAATAAAAAAGATTTCAAAATAAATTTAGCGACATCGTAAGATGTTGAGGCCAAAGGCACTCCATTAAGCATGGACGAAAGTTTGCTATTGGAACACTTTTTTTTCCACAGGTCATTCCATTACCGTTTTGAGATTACGATCATCGGTGAACTCAGCATCCATTTAATGAACATTTGTAATGCGTTTATGATCGAAACTCGTTGATGAAAGCATTTCACATTGTTGCCTCTTGGGTTGAGAAAAAATTGTCACAGTCGCTATGACGTTTTTTGTTTGAAAAATTACTCCAAAAAACCAGTCTTGCATAACCATTCGCATATCCACAGGCAGAATTCGTCAGCACAATCTTTGATACGTTTTTTTCGCCTCTTTCTCTCACGGTTTTCAGTTCCAGCCTCGTCGCCGTTTCGACACTCCGACCGGGCGCTTCCGAGCACATGAAGAAAGAATTCCGCTCGAAGGCCAAACAGCTCAGCCGGCTGAGCGATCCGAACATCGTGAAGCTGCTCGGGGCCTGCCTGAAGGACGAACCGATCTGCATCGTGCTCGACTACAAGTACAGCACCGATCTGAACCAGTTTCTGCAGGAGCATACGGCCGAGACGGGCTCGCTGGTGCAGCACAACTCACTAAGGTAAACTTTGCTGCGATCCAGCCGGAACCATTTATGTGCCCCTTAATGTTCGTCGTAGTAAATATTCCGTAGGTTGTTTGCAAACAAAATTCACTTCCCAAAAACCTCCCGTAATTAAAGTTAACTCGATATTTTGCTGCAGAAATTAACTCGTATCAAGCAGGGCTACGCTCCACACTTTGCTTCAATAACTTATGGCGTGAAGTTAATAGAACGTAAACTTTCCCTCATCATCGCGAGCGCCGGTTCCGCTATAGGGGTCCTTTTCCTGGTAACAATGTTCCCATGATGCTGTAGGGGTGGCTCGAGTAAATCAATGATTACTTTCGGGTTTGGTTCGTTCGAAGCTGCCCGAATAGAAACGTTTCCGTGAATGCATGAGTTTAGATTGCGGAACAAACCCAAGCCATCCAATGCCATGAGAAAAGCTTTCCCGTCCGAAGCGACCACACGAACCACGCGGTGTAAAGTTTGTCTCCCCTCGGAACGGTTTCCATCAGTTGCGTCCTGAACGTTGTACATGGTTCGGGGAAGCGGGACCAGTGTTATTTAGTTCAGCCCCCGTCTGTCACATCTTATCGCCCCGATGACACTCTCAGGCTCTTTTCTAAGGGTGGGGTTGGTTTTCCGAGACCCAATGCTGATCCTCAAACGCTGCAACGTCCAATGTACGGATGGATAGACGGGCATCATCATCATCATTGTGCATTATCTTTGTAAGATTAATAATTGATAGCTACACCACAGAGGCAACAGCGAAGCAACAGCAGCGTCAGACAGCGAAACGAGAGCGGTTAGACATCGGCCTGTCCGTCGGGCCTTGCAGTCCTCTATTCGGCTGGGTTTATCCTGGTAAGCAAGGCCGGCCTTCCTCGGAACCAGATAACGAAACACACTACAAAACCACATTCTTCGGGTGGAGCGGTTGCGAATTTGATTGCAACCGAGGGTATTATAATATTACGAGCGCCAACCGAGCCAACACTCACCCGGGATGACACAAATTTTATCCTTACCCTTGCATCATCATCAGCAAGGTTTTACTTGCACTCCGTTGGCCATCGGCAATCCTTCTCGTCCGTGTGCGTGTTTTACCAGCGCGTTTCGTCCCGATGCTGACTTGTGATCGGAACCTGACCTGACTTACTCGTCGCCTCCCGGGCGACCGCTGATAGACCTAATACACCGAGTTCTCGTACCACGCAACCACGAAGGATTGCCAGGATTCATGGCAAAGCGTACCGCTTTTTGCCACCAGCCGGCCAATGAGGTTCACGTCGTACACGCTCGACTCCTCTTTGGAACAACACCTCGCTGGGTGTCGTGTGCGTTTGTTTGTCCATGACCACCACCTCGAGCGGGTTATTGGAATGGAAAAGGATTTCTTCGGTCAACCTTGGCAAGCCGGAGTGGAGAATGGGACGCAGTGGGAAAAACTGCATTTGATAAAGTTGGCCTCCCATTGGAAACGTGCGCCTCGGCAATGGAGCCACAGTGTCGCCAAGCACTCCCCGTAAACCCGGGGACACGTACAACGCGTTCCGTTCGTGTTGCCACGGGGAGAGGAAATTAAGTTTATAAATTTAAGGATTTTTGCTACGAACAACTACAACCACATGCCCGTCCGTACACGTACGCCTATAATGGCCACTCAAGAGAAAAACTGTGTTGTGTTGGAAAAACTTTTGTTCCCGCTGCCCCGTTCTTGTACCGGTTAAACTTTATTCCTCCGTCGGGGTGCCATTGCGAGGCGTTGCAGTCGCTAACTGCTTTAAGTAATTTACAGTTGCATTTTTTCCACTCCACTTCGGGGAATTGCACATGAATGTGTTGCAAGCGGAAGGGTGAAAGTTTTACGACAATCGCATACTGGCGTATGCATGGCGGGAAGGACTCGCCGTCGGTTGTTCACTATGTGGCGGTTTTATTTTATTCGTTCTCCCTCCCCTTCCCTCGCAAGGTTCTCCCGCCCGCGTTTGGTGACTTTAACCCATAAAGTACAACTGAAAAGTGCTTACGAACAGCCTTAACTCCGGCCCATGCTTCTCCTCATAAACAACGGTATTCCCACTGAACCCGCTGGGAAAATGTCTCCCATCCGCTAAAAAGTGCCTCGATTAATTTAACGTCATCTTTCTTGTAGAATTAAACTCCTTTTTTTCTCGTGCTGAACATTTTCCTTGTACGTGTAAAACATTTTGTGGAGGATTCGTTTTTGTGCATGAACGCTTTTCCATCAACTTAAAATATGGTGTTTGCATTGTTTTTTTTTTTTTGTTTGTTAACTAACCACATTTATCTTTTTCCACTTGTTTTTACTCTGCAGCTACGGGTGTTTAATTTACATCGCAACACAAATAGCCTCGGGAATGAAATACCTGGAACAGATGAACGTAGTACATCGCGATCTAGCGACTAGGTAAGTACATTTTGTGAACAGATGTAGAACTGGTTTTATTTAATTTTGCCAGTTGCTAGTAGTAAAAGATGCTTTATATCCGGTTAAGCATAACTTAAATTATCGTACAACGACACCAATGCGCTGGATTCAATTTGTTATCGCGATTCACTGTTCATGAGCGGTTCACCAACTTGTTCCCAAGATTCTTTTCTCGATCGATAGCTCCCAAGCGTTTATCCTACAACCGATCAATTGGGAAGAATCTCCATTACCACCGCGCCCTTCACTCGCCGCGTCGTCGTTTTGTTTATTTTGGAATTGAATTACGTCTAATTTAAATCCCATCGACGCCACTACTCGCGCTACTAGCCGGAAGTTCTCTTCTGCCACGGAGGGCGAAAGGGAGCGATGGGTAATGCAGAAATCGAGTAGAGTTTCACTATTAAGTGGGATTCATTATGATACCCCGCGATAGCTAGGTTGAGGAGTCTTTTGCTCTACGGATGCGCGAAACGCATCGAACCTTTTTGCCGAACTCACTCACCGCCACTGAGGATGTCCTTGTGTCGAAGGGTAGCTTTCTGCCAGTCCATCGGGAGAACTTAAGGGTGGATGGAAAAGAAAGTGTTGAAATGGAAATAGTGCTTCTTTTTTGTCTGTAGAGTCGTTCTACCAAGACGGTTTACTAAACGATTTTGCAGAATCGCGAATCAGCTTTCCACCTCGAGCTCCCCGCCACCCGGGGTTGAGCTTCCGGAGCTTCGACGACGACGGATTGAAGGACCAACGTGAACGTCCTGGTGCAACCCCGGGGCTAATGGATTCCGCCCTGCACAAACTCTATTATTTATTCAAATGATTTGCTAATGCACTTTTCCTACGCCGCTGCTGGGTTGGGTCCAGACTGGCCGAGCCATGGGGAGGGGAGGCTTCGGTGTACGGTTGGCGATTTCAATCGTCCGAAGGAAAAGTAGGAAACGCCCTATCCCTTCAGGACGACGGCAGACAATGAGGTGCGCCATATCCGCCCGGAGGATGCCCTCGAGTGAAAGTGGCAAGATGATCACCATCAAACAGAGGGAGGAGGGCATGGTGGGCATTTTCCAATTTTGTTTACCACCTACCGGCGCTGATAAATGAACACCCCAAAGCCGAGAGCTGAGTGGCGGAAATAAATCACTATCATAATCATTACCGTGCGGTAAAAGCTTAGTGTGTCGGGTGTTGGAGCTTCTGGAAGCGATTCCCCCGCGGAACCCGAGAAAATATTATCTACTTTTCCCACCTTTACTCATCTGCTTGCATGCTTGCCCCATTACCCTGCTGGCGAAAAAAAAGCAAGGAACATTCGGATCCCGGACAGGACGTCCTTTCCACGCACCTGAGGAGAGAGAGAAAAGATCTCCAGAACAGAAAGGTGTGAAAAGGAACTGAACCGTTCCCAAAAAGCAGGCTGAGGGACGTCCTTTTTTGTTTCAATCCATTTTCACGAAGTCAACAGATTGCATAATGATGACACCCTCCGTGCAGTCTACGGAAAACCCGGCGAAAAGAGATGAAAGATTGGACAGACTCGAAATGGATGCTTCCATAATGAGGTCCATTCATCTCAGCACCTGACAGCGTGAATGCCGACGGAGGAACCCAACTAGGGGTTGGGCAGTGGTAATGGGGTGTAAAAGGGAGCGAAAAAGGAAAGTGCAAAGGAATTGAAAAAGATCGAGCCAGAAAGTTGTTGCAAAATAATCATAATTCGTTGAGGGGAAAATCTTCCCAGCGACAGATGAAATGAATGTTGCCTTCAGGAGCACGATAAATCAAAAGGATGTTGGGAAACAGGAATTGAAAATCTCGCAAAAGTGGGTGAAGGAAAAGCCATTCTGCATCCTGCGATACTTTCTTCTGTAGTGTGTGTGCAAAGAGAACCAGTTTTTCCTTCTTAAAAGCATGTAAATTAATATACTTTTAGTACTTCTTCCTGTTGAGCAAAGAGGTTTCTTTTTAAAGTTTCAAACGATATCTCTAGCATCATTCACTTTGATGATAGTAAATTAACAATAAACAGAGATTTTATCGCACCACAAACGTACGTTTCAGAGTGCATTAAACAAATACCGCACACAGTACCACTGCTAGTTTTACTGTTATTGCCAAAAAGTGTGGAATGACGCACGGCCCGGGCACACGAAGCTAATCATTGACATCGTTTCGACAATTGTTGTCAGTTGCAGCTAGGGCAGCATTATTCATGAGTGAAGGTCCTCACTACACTCACACCGCGGTTTTTATAGTGTATGTATGCGCTTTGCGCTAGTGTTTCTGATAGAGAACTTCCGTCCACTGGCGGATCCCTTTTCCTTTCCGTTATCCTGTCGCAACATCAACCCCTGGTGGAAGCCTCCGTTCAAGTGGGGACAGTAGTGCCAAGTGGGAGGGACCCGTTTCGTGTCAAGCACCCATAAATCCTAAAACAAATAAAAACCATCCACCATCGAAAATTGCTCCGTACTCTAAGGATCACACCAGAGGAGAGGTGTTTCGTCGAACGGTGGGGACCTTCACGTTGATTTGTAGCATGAACCCCCCTCGAAAAGCTGATGGCGAAGGTGGAAGCCAGGAGCACTACTCCATCTCATAAAAATTCACCAACAACGGCACTGTTTAGTTCTAATAAAATTCAAATTTGACGCCCTCTGACGCTCACCCGTTCCATCGGAGGGGTTTTCTGGTCGATAATCCTTCAGAGTTTGGGTTTTGGTTCGCTCGTTCTGCCAAACCTTTAGAGCGCCCAAAAAGAAAAGATTACATTCTGACATTTATGGAACCCGAATATCGAACCCTCGGATCGGACATCTTTCATAATAACATTAAATATTACACGCAAAGCATAATTGCTATGTACTCCCGAGAAAATAAAACCTCTCGTAGGATTATAAATTAAATCCTGCCTACCCTCGGAGTGTGGTCATTAGTAGACGGCGCAAAGTAATAGAATGGATTATTCTTGCGTCAGAAAAAAGAATTTCCTCCCTGGCCATGAAAGAATCCATCCAATTCTGTACCGACAACAATTTCGACCCAGCGAAACATTTCATGGACGCATGAGCATTAAACGATGACTAATAATACGGCGGAATGTCGGTAACAACCAAAAGTGCCTCGGAGGTAATTGACCGGTGCTACTCACGAGATGAGGGTTTTCCACCCCACTATCTCTCTCTCTCTCTCTCTGTCTCTTGAATGGTACGAGTATATTTTTAATGACGAGTGTTACGTATTTCGGACGGTACTTGACGGTATTTTATCTCAATTACGCATGCACGAACCATTATCCTTGATTCTTTTTTTCGTTGTGTGCAAACACACATCTATTAAACATTTGGTTGGGTTTTTAATGCCCTTGAAATGGTTCTTACTACAAGTTGGGTGAAGTGAATAGACATCTTAACGACTTTCGAATATTCAAATATGCACATGATGCATGGTGCAAACGACCGTTTTTCTTGTCCGGAAATCTACAAGATCTCTAATCCCTACAAAGTGATCATTAAAAACCATGTATTACGTTTCGCAAGCAACCGATTACCGGCTTTTCCCATCGATCGCAAACACCACTTAATGCCCATAAATGACCGTAACAGTACTTACGATACTACTTTACGATAATTCCTCGCAGCACACCGCGCCCCTCCACCATGTCAGGTGCAAGAAGTACCCGGTTTATCCTTTATTCTGCTTAGCACAGGCACACACGCGGGCAGAGATTAGAGTCGGTGTTACCTCCTCCTCGGTAAAGCCTCGAATTTATGGCCTCACCTTCGGCACACACTACCCAACCCAACGCGCGCGATGGTGTAGCATCTTCGCTTGGAAGTCTGAAGCTCCGATGAGAAGCTTTCCGACCTTACACTCTAAGTACAATGTAGCATCCATCGCGAAATTGGTGTGCGAACGAACCGGGTTTATGTCGCACCATAAATTAAACACCCGCTTTCCGTGTGCGGGTTGCTCAGGTGTTTCCGAGTTTGGTCGATTGACCGGCGTTTACGTATTTTACGTTTTATTTTCGATCAATTACTACTTCCACCGCTCAGCGAGGCGGAAAGGGAAGAGGATAACGGATCCTTTCGTGGCCACAGGGAAGCTTTCCACTTCCCACCGGCCGGAGCGTTCCGGTATTCATCCATCAATGTCACCGCTGTCAGGGACAGACTGGTTCGCTTCGGCCTTCGCATCGATTCGCCCGTTGTACTTCATAGTAACTCAATTTTCCTACAGGAAAGCGGGGAAAAAATGGTGATACTTTTTCCTCCCACCGTTGGTCACCACCCGCATGTGCACCTGATCAATCAAACTTTCCTCTCGATCAATGGTTGCCAAAGTTTTTCCTGGTTGGAGGACCCAGTTGTGTGCCGATCGCGTTGGGTGTATTATTTTTAATTTAATTCCACTCTCCATCAATCGATTCGGAGCTAATTTGGAGTGTCATTGATACCGTGTGCACCTGCTGCACGAAATTGTTTGAAGTACTTCGTGAGCACGACCAACCCAGCATCAACTGTTGCTGATGAGGTAAATATTACATTTCGCAAGTAACAAATTAAAATAGAACCCTCTTGAATGCCGATGATGAGCTACCCACTTTCAGAACCCAACTAAATAAATATGAAAATTGTTTCACAACTCGTTCCTGGATGCGCATTTTCCAAGTCAGGGTTTGGTTTAAAAGTACCCTGGCTAAAGGACTACTACCCTGGTTTTGAATAGCTACATCACCTTTCCTCAAGGGATATTGTACGTTCCATCCAATTCAGCTCGAGCCGTTTGATGACGAGCCGTTGGTATTACTATGTGCGCACGTTTCTACGTGTGAGAAGTGCACTTTTATTCCACCGCTTCTCTGTTTATTTGCCAACCACTGTGGGGGCTCAACCTGTTGAAAGTAGGAATCGAATTGCACTTGACAGCCGAATCCTTTGTTTGGCGATGGTGGAATGGATGATGGAGTCGATTGTTTGCTTTACGTGGTTTTGCAAAAATCGACCATGTTTGTGCAACAGCGTGCTTTGACCGTTATTTTCCCGTTACAAAAAAAAGCACAGGACCTTTTTTTGCTTCTATCTGCATTTTTGGATACAGTGAAACAAGCATTCAACAATATTTACTAAAATTCTACTCTTTTGAATCTTTCAACAACTTTTCGTGTGAAAATTGCTCTAAGAGAGTGAAATTTCCTTTTTCTTCCATTCCGGGCTAGCCATAATTTTCCCTATCGAGCTGTGCCGCGCGTCAGTAAATCAAGCATCTTTCCTTTTTTCCATCCACTTGTTTGATGTACTGTTTTTCTTCCTCCCCAATGGTGGAAACAATTGTAACGGGTGAGGCCCGTTGGCAAGCTTATGCCTACTAACCATTCAAGCCTTCGGGGTGAGGTTATCCACACTCTGCGTTCCGAAGCTTCAATTTGGAGGGCACACACACACGCGCAGGAGTTGCACAATTCAACATCCATTATTCACTACATCAACGCACCGAACACACGGTGAGGACAAATGGGGAGCAAAAAGAACCGATGGAAAACAAAAACCGGTGAAAACTCTGACGGACACAATCAGTCACTTTTCAACACCACATTTTCCACATATTCTCGACGCAGCGTTTCCTTTTTCATTTTTATTTCATCGCTCAACCATCGTTATATTGCAGATCCACTTGTCGGAGCTTTTCCGAACCTCATCCTACCTTTATTCGTTCAGTTGCAGCCGCCATTGTGATGGGTTTGAATAATTTATTTATTTGCAACATGACAAAGGTTTTTCTTCTCCATTGTCACGCCTGTTGGCCGAGTGGGAGTGGGCTGACACAAATAACCTCCCACCGATCCTGTACTGAACTCTTATGTAATTTTGACAAATGTCATTTCGCACAATTTGGACAATTTACCCGTGCTTCCGTGTGAGGACACGTTCGGAGTGAACCGGTGACGTGGTCCGTTTGTGGAGAGCTCCAACGCCAACGCCATGACCGCGGTGTAGTTTGTCAACGCATTTTCCGAAGTAGTGGAGGCATGGAGAGGGATCGGATGGAAAACAAGTGCCAAGTGATTGACATGTGACAATTTTACCGCACATATTAACCACACCGCCAGAGTTGACGATCGAAAAACAATGGAGCTTGTAATTATGTTTGTAACGAAGCTTAAATTTTTGCAACGTGGTATGACTTTTAAAACTATTGCTCTTGCTTTCACATATTCAATTCCGTTCATGTCGCGATAAATGGTCCTGCGGTGTTTGAATCGAAGGATACAATAACTGTACCAAAAGTACATAAATCAGCTTTTGCGTAACGTTACTCTAACAATAATAGGGGATTATTTGTTGTCCTTTGGCATGAAGCTAAAATATGAAAGTTGTTTTCTAGAAAATTATAAATTCAACACAATCGATGATAAATAAAAAAGAGTCCCCGAACAACATCATTTTTACGAGGGTTGAATCCGCAACAAGGCAGCTGGAGTTGGGTGAAGCTCACGTGTCGAGCGGCCGGACTTTGCATTTGTTTGGATAATTTGTTTTGATTACATTCAATAATCAACATTACCGCGCAAAAGCTTACCATAATTTATTTTAATAATGTACCGGCAGAGGTCAACGTTGCATCGCTACGGACAACAAATTGATGTGCGTACGACTATCCCGCACAAGTGTTTAATTCGGATGGCTTTTACTTCTTTTTTCCAACCGCCGCCAAGAGATGCGATCGGCAAACATATGGGGCGAGAAAAGATTCGAAACGAGGCGGGAAAAGCACACATACACATACACGCACACACACAGTACCATGTGGGTTCGAGCCATTGGAGATCATCATCCGTCTGCACTGCAGATTACGATAATAAAATATCCAATCAAGAATATTGCACCGGTCGCGGCGGTCATCGCGTGGTTCAAGCTTTACGGCCTGGACGACGGGATTTTACTGCCAGTTTTCGATTCGGAGAGTACGGGAAGGGGAGGAGTGGCGAGCGACCCGGGCGCAAACCGCACCCCAAACACCCCATCGTTAGTCGTGAAATTAAATGCAACTCGGTTCGCGACCGCCGTCCAAATGCATCCGTTCGGTGCATCGTGGGCAAATCTTGCTCGATTGACTTATTGGATCTCATACCGGCCGGGGATGCGTCGTTGATACATTTTACCATTACGAGCACCAAATTTACCCCATGACCCATGAGTAAAGGGTGAAGGGTTGTCATCACTCATGGTCGAAACTTTACGTACGCTTTGGCCAACTTTTGCTAGAAAATAAAATATTGAAACATCTTTGAAGCTCTATCTAAAACAGTACTATTTTGTATCCAGTTTCGGAGTTAAAGTTTGGAAATGAAACGAACCTCATAGCTTACTTTATGACCAAATGTAAACGTTCAACTAGACCACTGTTTAACTACATCCCACTGAAGTTACGATTACGATCGCTATGACTGCTGTTGATCCGAATCAAACACCCCTTTTGCCGATGTTAGTGTTCCAGCCCTTCGCCAATTCTCTCTCTCTCTCTCTCTATGGACACCAAAGTCAAACCTGATTAGCAATCAAATTTTTCATTTCCTTCATCTGGCGTCGCAACGGACCGGCCGTCGTATCCGTTTGGATCGCACCGCAGGCCATCCATTGCTGTCGATGAAAACGATGGCAGAATGATCCGAACCCGGGTTGGGACTTGGGAATGGAAACTCCGAAACCACAAACACGTTACACGGGTTCGTCCGATGAAGTGCTTTGGCAAGACACCGCGTTCGGCGGTGCATCGAAGTCGTGTCGAAATTAAATAACGTTCACAACGACGGCATTCGCATTCGGTCGAAAGGCAGCCAATGGACGAAATTATTTTCGCGCCCATTTTCGCGCTCGCCCCATCCAATTTTCCCGATCACTTATGGCTATCAGCATCCGCGCTGGACCACGTCGGTTCGATATGGCAACCGACGGCCGCTCTGAAGTGGCCAATAATTTATCAATGTAAACTCTACGGCACGGCGGCATCCGTTGTATGCATCGGGAATATGAAGACCTAGCGCTGTTGGCATGCCCCGGGAGTAGAGAGAATGGGAAGGAGGAGAGGCCGGCCAGTACGTCTCGGCATAAGCTATGTTGTTTGCGGAACGTTGTTGCATTTTTCGACCTCAAAATTAAACCCCTTTCCCGGTTCCGTTTCTCCGATGCCATAATTCGCATTATTTATCGTTCGGGAGTTCTGTGAAGGCCTGGGAAGCTCAGACCCCTCCAGCCTGAGAGGCCAGCCAATCTTGCCCTTAGTAACTGAGGGCCCCAGTAATTCCCCAAATACCGGCACGGTACGGATACCAACCGAAGCGATGCCAAAATCGAAATAAGTGCGTTTATTTATTTAGGATTTAATTTATTATATACAGTGACCGGCAGGGAAAAGTGGACACCTCAGATTTTTTTTATTTTTTCCTAATATTTTTTTCTTAATCGAAGTAAATACACTGAAAATATTTTTCGTATCTTGTTTTACGTATTCTTTATGAGATTCATTAATTAATAAGTGAAAAAACGCTTTTCGATTTTGAGAAAAAAAAAATATAAAAATGTATATTTAAAAAAACAGTGACATAAGAAAGTGGACACTTCAAAATTTTTAGTTTTTCATGAAGTTTTTCTGAAAATACCCTCAAGGTTTTGTGTTTTGATAAGTTTTATGGTTGAAAATCAATCTCCTTGGCCAATTTCATATTCATAGTCATTGTCGTATTTGACTGATGTTCGTTGATATGATTACTCTTCTTTTACCTAATGTTTTGATATCACATCACACATAAATTTTGTTTTAGTTTGTTTTTGAATCTCATAACAAAGAATATTGTTTATGGAGTTTAAATTACACTCAAATATCTTATGCAAATAGCACGTATAGCGAGTGGAGACATTGTTATGAAATTTAAATAGTACAGTTTCAGCGGAGAACTGGCCTTGCGGAGGTAGAAAGCTCAAAACCCTTACATGTATTGTCTACTAAAATCAATCACAAATAAAAAAAGCAAAAGTAACCATCAATGATGATTTGAAAACACTTCAGCTATCAAATTTCGAACGACCTTTTTGTCGCCGTCTTGTAGCACACGGGTTATAGACCAGATTCAATGGAAGGCGCTGTTATATCTGCGAGCCAAACTCAGCTGAGCGAATGAATTTTGCTCAGGAACAAGCTGTTGAGCCCCTTTTGTATTATAAAATGACTCTTGTATCAGTTGAATTAAAACTTGAACGAGAACCACATTATTGTGTGTGGCGCTTCAGTTTAAGGGTAACAGGATCGTTGAATGCATGGCTCAGAGATGCATTGGGAACGAAATGTGGTGGTCTATGGGTGTTTCTCGTGGAATGGATACCAATGTTTTGTTAAAATAGATGATATAACGACTATAAATTGTTGCATAAACATCTTAAAGGAAAATCTGAAGGTTTCACTCATCCAGACGAGCCTGAAGGAGAAGTTCCTTTTCCAGCAGGTCAATAACCTTAAACATACTGCCAAGAAGACCAAGTGTTATTTCCGGTCTTGCCGGATAAAACTGTTGGAATGCCTCCTCAGAGCCCGAATTTAAACCCTATCGAGAAATTGTGGCCAATTCGCGATGATAAGGTGAACAAAACTGATGTATCGAATAAAAATAACTATTTTGAAGCTCTAGTGCGCGCTTGGGAAGAGTTAGCTCCCCAATATCTACAAAATCTTGTAAAGAGCATGCCAAAGCGCTTTTAGCAGGTTCTTCAAGCCAAAGGAGGACACAATCAATACTAAGATGCATTTATTATATATATTTTTTATATATACAAATGAAAACCTGAAGTGTCCACTTTCTCTTGTCACTAGTTTTTACTATATATATTTTAATTTATTTTTCTTCAAAACTGAAAAGCATTGTTTTCGCTAATTAATAAATGAATCTTACAAAGAATATGTAAAACAAGATACGAAAAATAATTTTCAGTGTATTTACTTCGATTGAGAAAAAATAATTGAGCGAAAATCAAAAAATCTGAGGTGTCCACTTTTCCCTGCCGGTCACTGTAAACGGTTCCCGGTTCATTGTTGTAGCGCTCTCTCTCTCTCTCTCTCTCTCTCACACTCCGTTGACCAAGAGCTTGGTAATGGTTGCGAGACGGCACTCAAGAGTCGATGCGAGTAACAACGGTCCATCCGGGAACCTTTGCCCGGTGCTCCGATCGATCGCAAACGAGGTGATGAACCCTTCCCGGGTTTCGTGTGGTTTCGAACGTAAAATTGGACGTTCCGGAACGCAAACGGTTGGTCCGGGCACATCCTGGAGGGTCTAGGCTTTACGCAGAAAATCGAGCATGCAAGGATTCCTGAACGGCCCCCATATTCCATTCTTTCCGCTCGATTCGCGAACAGCCAGGAAATTGATACGCTTACTTCCTTGGCGAATGAGTTATTGCGAGCGGTCGGTGGCGCTGAATAATTAATCTGGAGTGCAGTTGATTTATACGGCATGGTCTGAATTGGTGAACGGCAGTACCATAGGCTTCTGATGTATGAAAGTTTCTGCAAAAATACTCTTTGCATCGTACAATAAGACACTGAAAAGCTTAGAACGTTCCGTTTTAAAGTCATAATGGAAACAGATTAATACTTCTAATTAAATAATGCTTAGCAAATCAATGTTGATGATGATTCCCCTTTTTCTCTGCGTCCCACAGGAGTTGTTTAGTTGGACCACAGCTGGAGATAAAAATCTGTACACTAGGAACTGTGATAAATCGTATAGCATATCCTGCGGACTACTGCCACCTCGAGGGTGCCGGAAGACAATCACAACCCATGCCGATCCGGTGGATGGCCTGGGAAAGCGTGCTGATGGTAAGTCCGGACCACCTCATTGTATCTATCGGGTCTTATTTCTTATCTCCCATCCCCTTTTTCTTTTTCCTTTCCAGGGCAAATTCACCTCCAAGTCGGACGTCTGGTCGTTCGCGGTAACACTGTGGGAAATTTTGACCTTCGCTCGCGAACAACCGTTCGAGAATCTGAGCGACGACAAGGTGATCGAGAACATCGGTCATATGTACCAGGACAACAAGAAACACGTAAGTAAAGAGCATCAAACCATGTCAAGGGCATTGCATTCAAAATGATCATTGAGGGCAATTGATCGTGCAAATGTTTGACGAAGCATGGTTGCTCATCACGTCGAGATATTGTTGATGTTCCGCCATCCGTAGCTTGTCAATCTGGGAATATAAACGCGAATACCTGCGACAGATAAGAAAGCTCACACTTTTTCCGGTAGCGTTGCAATCAACTTGATGAGACCTCAGAAAACCCCACGTTCCTCGTATGTCTGGAACGCTCAACACAAACGCTCAGGAAACCAGCTCCCACAAACACACGCGTCAACCGTAGGGATATCATCGGACTAAAACCCAGGAAATAGAAACAAGCTTCGAAACGGAATAACATCGCAAAAGCATTTACGAGCATGATCCCTTTCATTTGATTTGAAACACGTACCGGGGTTTGAAAGAATGGCCCATTGCACTTCGGGAGACACGCCTCGGTTGATTTCATCCAGCACAATCCCTTCCGGGTGCCAAGTGGAGCGGAAAATGTACAACGTTTTGCGGCGAATGTCATCACTTTCGCCTTGCCTGGATCACTCTAGCCGGGCTTTTCCCATAATGTGTCCCTGCTCCGGAACGCTGAAGCTCCTTGCTTCGAATAGTATTTTACGCGCTTCGCCATTTCTTTCGAAGGGGCGTGGGGTTTCCCGAGTGCAGTTCCCATCCGCTTGTAATGTGTTCAGCTCGGTACCGTTTAACTACAATTTATGCTGCTTCGATGCTTTTGGCAGCCACTTGACGGATTTTTTCCCAATTGGGAAATGATCCTGCCGTGGGAATACTCATGTGAAATGCTATCAGAATCTGGGGATTTAGTTTTTTACCATTACCGTCTCGTAATGCTTCATTTTCCATCCACTAGACAGCTTTTTCCAGCTCTTACAGCCTTTTTCTATGGATAGAGCAATCCTAAACGCGTTGATCGCCTATGTAAACTCCGGTCTTCGATCTTGCAACCTGAATATGCTATCCTGAATCCCATTATCGTTCTTTTAAACTTCGTTGCTTATTCTTTCAACTTGAATACACGATCCTTAAACTTCATTATCGTCTTGTCAGATTGGAGGCCGGTTTGTTTTGGTTTTCATCGATGTATATTGTGTACACTTCATATATAGTCACCCATTTGAAAAAGACGTTACTGTTCACAAATAACACACGCGCTGTGAAACCAAAGATTAATAAATTCTATTCAATATCTGTAATGGAAATGGAATAATGTTTGATTACTAGCGAAAAACCAATCATAGGAGGGACGGTAGTAACGTAAATGCAAGATTTATTCTTACCAATCTAGTAAGCTTTGATGTGTTGTGGTAAAGGTTGCAAGTGAGGATTTTAGATTCGGTGATGAACAAGCTCGGCGAAAGAGAAACAGGATCAATTTGTCCACTGAGGAGCAGTTGGCCTCTTCTGCTCTTTGAAGCTGGATAGGTAGTGCTGGCGTTGGAGATACTGACCCGCTGTGTGCATATGTGATAACAAGCATGAAGAAGGCTCAAGACGGCACCTGATGAAATGAACGATACATTCGTCAAACCTACCGTTTTCTGAATCAGAATCAAGCAAGCAGATCATTATGAAGTAAACACCATTGCACCACCAAAGGTAGTTCGGGCCGTCATTGTTCGAAGGCGAGTCCAAGAAAGCTCACCGCCAAGAGCTCGCAAAACCATCATGAGGAGCACATGCACACAGCGGGTCAGTATCTCCAACGCCAGCACTACCTATCCAGCTTCAAAGAGCAGAAGAGGCCAACTGCTCCTCAGTGGACAAATTGATCCTGTTTCTCTTTCGCCGAGCTTGTTCATCACCGAATCTAAAATCCTCACTTGCAACCTTTACCACAACACATCAAAGCTTACTAGATTGGTAAGAATAAGTCTTGCATTTACGTTACTACCGTCCCTCCTATGATTGTTTTTTCGCTAGTAATCAAACATTATTCCATTTCCATTACAGATATTGAATAGAATTGATTAATCTTTGGTTTCACAGCGCGTGTGTTATTTGTGAACAGTAACGTCTTTTTCAAATGGGTGACTATATATGAAGTGTACACAATATACATCGATGAAAACCAAAACAAACCGGCCTCCAATCTGACAAGACGTTAATGAAGTTTAAGGATCGTGTATTCAAGTTGAAAGAATAAGCAACGAAGTTTAAAAGAACGATAATGGGATTCAGGATAGCATATTCAGGTTGCAAGATCGAAGACCGGAGTTTACATAGGCGATCAACGCGTTTAGGATTGCTCTATCCATAGAAAAAGGCTGTATCTTTTTTGATGGTTAAAAACCACCCGGGTTATAGGTAGACTAGTTTCTTTTTTCTGGACGTGTTGAATTCTTGTATAGATTTTTATCCCCACGAGTTGAACGAGTGCACATTTAAATAAAGTAAATTTCAGTGCACATTTAAATAAAGGACCAATTCAGTGAAAAATTTCTATTGCACTTATGTAGATGATGCCAATCGGCATCTTTGTTTGAGGTAAAGCAATAATTCTTTTCAGTTCGGTATTATTTCTGATTCCTGAACAAGTGCCACTAACGACGTAGACATTTCTAGGGAAATGTCCTATATTTATCTAGGACTTTTGAAACCTTGGTTTTGTGGTTTCCTTTTTCGTGAATGAATGATGAACCTGAATAATCCATCGCTCTGGGAACGGCTGTATGAAAACTCGTAACCCAAATCACCGACCGTGTAACAGCTGGAAAACAACGTCTTCTTTCCGGGTGGAAAAACAGGGCCTCTATTCCGTCATTAAAAATGTAGCCCTGTGCATCGAAAACCCGCCACGTATGTGCCCTCGTTTTCGCGTAACTCCTCATACGAGGACGCGTTTTTCCAACGGGTGAAAAATAATTAAATTCATCATTTGGAAGAATATATGGCACCCTTGTGTAGGGCATAATATTATGTTCATTAGGCCGCTTTTAATGAAATTCAACCCTTGCGTTCCCGCACGGGTGGAATTCCGCCAATCAGCCGTTCCCGGTTCCCGGCTGGCCCTAAAGTGTAAAGTTAACTGCTTCTTAAAATGTTACCAAGTCGGTGCCATCCGTGCCATATTCGTGGTTGACTTTCATTCATTTTAAACTCTTTGCGACCGAACAGGCACATCCTTTTCTGTGTCAGCCTGTGACGTGCCCCGATTCCCGCCGTAGCTATTTGTTTCCATTGTAGTATAAGACGCCCTCACCGAAATGGTGTTCCATTTTTCGATTAATCATGACGGTGGGCAGAGAATGTGTTGTGTGTGTGTTTTAGACGTTCCAATGATTGTGTCAATCATCGTCCTCCAAGGCGAGGGAGAGGACCACGTATGATCTTTAAGAGAGCCGGAAACATGTGGGCTTTGCATCACAACAGCTTGCACGTCGCTTGTACCGGGAACGGTTGAAACTTTAATCAGGTAATTAATATTAATGACTGATGTGGCGCAAGACACGTTACCGGGAAGCTGGAAAGCTGGCACCTAGCGAAGGGCTGAAAATTCATAATGTTGTCCCCGTTCTCGACATACAGTCCGTGGTACCACCATGTTTTTGGAACGGGAATAGCGAATTTCGCGAATCACAAACGACGAGGCGTCAATCAGTTGTGACCGTAACTGCTCTCGAAACAATGCGACCGACTTCCTGACTGACTGACTGACTGACTGACAAACAGTTCTCTCCTTGACGCGAAAGTTCCTTGTCCCGATTCGGTGGGGAATGGTAATGTCTGCAACCCCTTTAAAACACCCTTCATTCCAAGAGAGCGCAAGGTCTAAAGACAAACAAGCCACCTCCGGTACTCACATACGCACAATCTGGTGTTGTAATAAATATTAAATTACACTATGAATAATGATTACTCGCATCATCATCATCGCCACCACCATCGAGTCAAGCCCTGAAGAAACGATAGTTCCCGTTTGCCATACGGCATCTTTTTCTTACCGATCGCTTACCCGGTGACCGAAGACACCTTCAAGGACTACTCGAACTACTGTTCCATCTTAATTAGCTTCACCAGACTACTGGAAGTCCCCAGGAAGCAATTGCGGAAGCAACGTTCCCGCTTCGACGCTACCTCATCCGGACACCTCCCATAACCGACATTCACAGCTCTGCAGAACTCTATTTAACTTCATCCACTCTTTCCCAACGTTTCCTTTCCTATCCCGGTGCGACTAAACAAACAAATCCTTTCGAGCAACGATTTATTAGTCGCACAATTTGCCCAGGTTTTCCCGGCTGGTGGCGATGGTGTTGGAAGCAATCGGAAGCTGGATGCTGTTGAACTATCAATTATTCCTGTTCACGCTTCAACTAGTGCCGACGATGAATGATTAATGTAAATTTACATAAACCGAACGCTTCGTTCGGTTTTCCGTAGCTCGAAGCGGAAATGGAAACGTTTGTCCCGTGTGTTGATGGAAAAATGAGCATGTGCTATCGTGCCGCGATAAGTACAACCAGTTCAATCAATTGTGAAATGTTTCATCTTATAAAATGCTTAAATCTATCAAAAAGTTTCCCATCAGACATCGTTGGAAGCTTATTGTTTCAGATACCATAGCAATCATTGATTTCTTGATCGAAAAACGCTTTTCCAAAGGTAACTATTCTTCGTTGAACCAAAGAGATTTTTGAATTAGAAATATATTGTTGACCAAGTCGTTACAAAAATGGAATGAAAATTTGTTTTAGGCAATTGAATTTTCTGTTTAACTCTCTTTACTATGAGTTCTTTTTTCGGAAACACATTATAACATCATTCCAAACGGTCCCAGAATATCCTTCCCAAATCTATCGAACCCATCAGACGAAAAGTGTCTTTCTTCATCAGTTGTAATTTAAATTGATAGTCGTTTCCACCTGCACGGGATTCACCTCAGGATGGCAGGCACCACCAACAAGGCATCTGGATTCTGGTGCTCCACTCGTCACTCAATCATCAATCGATCGCGCTTGGTTTTCCACGATTTACCCCAGACGGAAGTGCAGTAAGCAGTAACGAACGCAAAAAAAGGTGATGAAGACCTTTCTTCCTTCGGGGAGCTGTGTTTCCGTCGAATTGAGTTTCGAGTGATTGACGGAGAGGGCGAACAAATTTTCCCCAGGCAGCTAGCTTTTCCAAGCCCTACCTGGCCGAAGATCTCAGAGCCCGAATCCAGGCATAATAATGGTGACTGTCAGTTGTTAAGGTGATTTTTGGATCACTTTCTTTTTTTTACGCTCATTGATTCACGTAAAGCGAAGGAGCTTTTGAAGCTTTCTCTACTTCGTCTCCATCCCTCTTGCATCGACTGAAGGTGAAATATTTTCCATTACAGCACGAAGAAGTTTCTCCAATCCTTGGTCTCAATTTTAGTCGGGAAAATAAAGGATAGCACATGCAGTTTCGGCTTGCGGCAGTGCAAAATAGAGTTGTATTAGATTTCCTTTTTTCTTGTTGTCAGTTACACAGACATGCTTCCTGGAAGGTAACAATGTATCAATTCGATTTGACCATTTTTGATTTCCGTCATGAACTGGCGAAATTTCACCGTTCATATATTTCATTCCATAGGGTAAAATAAAACCTGGAAAACAAATCATGCAAACCGGTATGGTGTACCTAGATTTTCCACAATTTCCCATTCCACTTGTCTTGTTCGTTAGTCCAGACCGACTCGAGCCGGAGCACTTTTCCTCTCCTTTTAATCACCAAGGTCCAACCACGTATGAAGGAGCCACTTCATCGTTAACTTCTCTAATGAACGGTTTTCACAGTTGTTTAATGTCACCTTTTTTTCTCTCTCCCTTTGAAAACACAATCGCCGAACGTCAGTGTGATGTTGGAGCAGTTTAAAAAAATGTCCACCACCTCTGCCATACTCGGTACCACTCGAAACGATTTTTCCACTTTCCTTGTGGAGTTTCGCAGCTAAATTAAGGGCTTCTTGAAGTAGGTGCACGTCGGAGGAAGGAGAATTTTTATGTTGTCCCCGAAACAAAGGCAAACAATAGGGGGTATCTCAAGGAACTGTCTCAAGTGGACGCAATTAAAAGTTGTAGGATACGTTTTTACGCCCGTTTCTTTTTCATGACTGACCAAGCGAGTTTAAAAGACGAAAATAGTAACAACCCTTCAAAGGTTCTTCTTGCTATGATGGTTCCAAAAATCGTTTGTAGCTTTTCCAGATATTTTAACATAAATTTTTCTCTCTATCTCTCGTTCACAGATACTTCTTCCAATACCGGTCGGATGCCCGCGGGAAATCTTCGATCTGATGTGCGAATGCTGGCAGCGCAACGAGGCGAGCCGGCCGAACTTCCGCGAGATACACCTCTTTCTGCAGCGGAAAAATCTTGGGTACAGACCGTCCGCTTCTTCTTCCCTGTAGAGAGACAAATCAATTTTGAACAAACGAAACGATACAGCATCCAACCAGAACATAAGCACCAATCATCACCTCGCACGTTTTTCCATAGACCGGATGTGTTTTTTTTGTTTTCTTTTTTTGTCATACAAAAAGCGAAACGTAGTGTCAAAAAAGAGGGAAAAAACCAGTAACACACAAACTGAACTAACGAACGAAACAAAACGATTGAACGAACTAAATCGAATTAAATCACCCCCTCGGTATCTCGTGTGTTTTTCGTGAAACACCATTTGTACATAGTACGATTTGAATGTTTCGTGAATTCACTTTAATCCTTTGTCCCTCGCGACACTCAATTTCGCTCTATTAGTTTGTTCATTATATGAAACTATTTTGTTGCTGTGATGGAGTGTGTTTTTTTCCTGTCCTTTTCACTTGCTTTGCCACGTTTTATTCGATCCACTCTTCTATTGCTCTGTTTCCGAATGTTTGTCTTTATTTCATCGATTTTGAAAAGAGTTTCCGTTTGCTTTTCCATTTATTCGTTTTATGCTCGAAATTTGGGTTGTATCAATTCTTTTTTCCATTTTCCATTGGTTTTTTTTGCTGCACCAGTTTTGCACCTCTTGGTATCAGGTTTTCGTGCACTTTCGACCCATTGTACCGTGTTGGTATGCCTGTGTGTGTGTGTGACTGTGTGAACGTTTATGTCTTTCGTTCTTCACTTTCTTTGGCAACTTTGATTTAATCCTTTTGTCAGACAAAAGTTTGGTTTTGTGATTTTTCCTTTTTCTGTCCACATGTCTCAATTGATGTTTTCACACCATTCAACCACCATGTACCGTTCTGGACAGCTAAAAGTAAATCAAAACTGTTCTCTTTTTCTCTCTCTCTCTCTCCTCTCTTCCCACGCCATTGCTTCTTTTCAGTGAGTATTTTCACCACATTTAAGAAGACAAAATTCCCAACAGTTGATCGAGCTTTGTAACGATAACTGCTTAGTGCTGTACAATTTGAAACGAAATTTAATTCCTTACCCAATCACACTTCCACACCCGCAGCACAACCGCACACCGTTCTAGCTGATCCGGTCCGGCTGATGACGGCGAAGCGCACGAAAACGCTGACCAGAAACTAGGCAAAGTGGATAAGTTAAAGCAAATTTCCAGCAAAACAGGGAAAAGAACATCTTTTAGTGTCCCAAATCGAGCATAAACTGGGGAAAAGCGAAGGAAATGTGTTTCCATGTCGTTTGTTAGCCACTTTCGGTGGATCAAACAATGGAACACGGAAGAAAAGAAAAAGTTCCCCCAAATGCACTCCCCATAGCACAGGACACAACTGAACAACTACAAGATAAATGTGATTTTAATGTGACACAGTGTTAAAATGAAAAAGCATTGGAAAACGGGGGTGGATGTAATCGATTTTTAGTGCTGGAAAATGGAATCGATCGACGTCTTACAATTTGTGTCCATCCATACATCGTTGAAGATCATAGTCAAAGTGATAACCGTCAGCAGAAACAAACGTGTTAGTCGAGTCTTCGAAGGACACGAGCGAAAGGCAAAAATCATATCGAAAAGGGAGGCATAGGATTTCTAAAGCATTAAACCTACCGAGATCGAGACTCATGCGCTACGTTGGTGATGTTTGGTGTGAGAGTGTATAACTTCGCTGTGAATAGTTTAACACCCTTTCCGAGACTGTGTTTAGAGCGTACGTGAGATGGAAAATCCTCGACGGTATAACAGATGTACTGGGAATCCAACTAATCTGGGGGAAAAGGTAAACTGCAACAAAATCAATCCCACCAAATACCCGTTGAATGCGGAATCCATTACATCCGATGCGCTGCGTTGAGGACGATTTTAAACGGACTTTGCCGGTTTCCTGGTGAATGCATGCGAGGGTCGCCGCTAGCTCAACGTTCGAACCGGTCATAGTCAAAGCTTTTACGATAAGTTAAACGAACCCGTGCGCATTAGCTTCCTCCTTTCTGGGCGAACATCGGGCAGGCTCCAGAAAGACGGTCCGAATCGCTCGCGTGGTGGGGAGAATAGACGAAAGAATACAAAAGCTGTACATTTGTCGCTTTTAGGACGCGAAGATTGTGAACAGAAGCAAACCAAATGAAGCAAAACGCCATGTGTAATATAAAAGATTGAGGGAAGAAAAAGATAATCTAGTGAAATAGTTATAATTATTCTCTCGGTATGTAACGATATGTAACGGAACCCTATCCAGTGTCCTATGGCGTTCATCGTGGACAAACACTTTGTAAGAAGCGACACATAGAGAACGATTCCAGTGTGAAACGAGAAGTTTTTTTTACGATATCATAATAAATCCTTGCTATATAAAGGGGACATCTTATAAGGAATAACTTCTCTTTCGTTCAATCTTACGTCATTAGCGTCTAATTTAATTCCGTTATGCATTTAATATGTTCCTACTTTCAAACCTAAAGCCAGTTTGTTTTAAGCAGAATACACACACACAACACATCACACAGCACACACTAGACAGGGAAATAGAATTTCATTAATCATTCTGCCACACTTTGAGGTGTTCATAAGTTCCGAAAAACTTTCGGCATCGATTTCGATAGATAAGAGCTAGGTTATCACGGTCATTAGAATGTTAAGCTTGTACATTGAAACGATGAGGAAGAGGAAAACATTTTGTCTGTGTTTTGATGTAAAATTTTAGCTATCTGAATATTACAGCATCTAATTTTTTCGAACATCATTGAAATAATTTACGTGAAAGATAGGGTCCAGGAAAATTAGTTTGTATATTATTTTATTAACTTAGTAATAAAGTGAAGCGTAAAAAGTATTGAACATCATTATTTTGTGAAGTTTGCGCGGGGTAGAATTCGAATTTATTCATTATTTAACCAACATCGCTAGGGGAATCGCAAATGTCAGGACACGCTAGTTATTATGTAAAGATACAACCCACATTAGGACAGTTTAAGACACAATCTTCAAAGTGAAAATAAAGAAAGCATGTCAACACAATCTTAAACCAGTAATATAAACATCGAATTTTTCTATTTTGCCGAAATGGTTGTAGGCGCTCATGAGTCGTGATTGTTTGAAAATGTGGATTCAATCCATTGTTAAAATGAATTACATTGCAACATGATCTGAAAAACTCATATACACAAATACACATTACTATTTATGTTATTTTTTCAACGTTGAGTTGTTTTACTCGTCTTTCTTGTAAGTATGTTTTTATTTTTAAATAATCAAATTCAATGTCTTTTCTCTCTCTGTTTAACTAAATCTTCTAACGTACCTTTTATAAACTTTCCTGCAAAAAGAATTGAAATGCAAATGAATAGGATAACTACTCCCAAGTTGAGCAAGTTCCCAAGGGGAGTAGAGTACTGAAACGAAAGAACGCACCTACGCATAAGTGAACCTTGTCTTCCCGCTGAACTAAATTGTACATTTAAATTGAATGCTTAGTGACTCGTATTAGAATAGAAAATGCTACAAAAACAAGAAACAGTCGACAAATCGGCAGCACTGGCAGATTCGAATGCCTAAAGAACATTATAACAAGCCGAAGATTATAAAAATCCTACTTTCAGCCGAAATTGGCCACGATTGAATCAATTAAAACCCTTTTTCCCCACGTTACGAACAAAACGAAGGTTTTATTATAACGAGCGAATGGTATTTCGAAGGCGATTGAAGTAAACTAAATTAAAAAAGCAACACAACACTTTCACCGTTAGGAATGCTAAAGGACGTAAGAGAACGTTTGTTGAGGGCAGAGATACAGATCCTACTATTTTTATCTGAGGTGCTAAACTCTAATTCTTCTTTCTTCCCTAAACCCAACCCTGTAAAATACTTTCTGTGACAATAATGTGTAACAAATGTTTAACTACTCGAATTGCTCGTGTCGTGACAAATCTAACAAAACTCTCGAAATCAATCATCAAAGGGAAAGTTTCAAGGTAAAGGCGACAAGTGTTTTGTCGTGCTCAAACATAAATCTTCGAAAGGGCTGAGCAAGTTGAACCGACCCATTCATAAGAAACAAAGAAGACAAAAAGGTATATTTTCCTAAAGGAGAACAATCATAACTTGAGACGAGCCGTGGAAGCTATCAAAGTCCATAATGTATCGGAAAGAGAGACGAAAAATATCGTAAACCGACTTTGGCACCCGCATAAGAATGAATTCTAATATATTTTCCTACTCTGTTGTACAATGTTGAATTCAAATGCTATCTAACGGAGTGGTAAATGATCGATAGGAATGTTTCATGTCCATCACTTGAACTATGGAAGAAGATGACGATAAAAGAATCGTAAGTAATGAGAAAATACTTCTATATTTCCATACTGTGTCTCAGCTTTAAACTCGGTTGTTGGGAAATGGACGGAAAAGTGCAGCGAAAGGAAATCTTTGAAATACCGAATTATAAACAACAAAACATTTTGCTCAAATATTTTAAACCTGTTTTTAGTACACAATTTACCCGGCTTCGACGAAAGTATTTTTTATTTATGCCATTTTTAAACCTAATACAAACGATTAAGCCACAAGAAAGATTTGAAACTAAGCTTTCAAAAACAATTTTTCTTTATCAGGAAATATTTTTGGAAATTTTCAAACCTATATTTTCGTTATACCCAACATCGGTTTATAATCGACGTGAACCCAAAGTAAAATAAACGAAAAATCATTATAAAAAGGGTGCTCGCTGGATGTTTTAGAGCAACGGGGGTTTTCATCTGCATATTTGTTCCATACTAAAATTCACTCAATATTTCATGCATGAGCAAGTAGGGTAGCGTACGGAAAAGTCGAGGTTACCGAAAACTCGCCACAGAAAACAAAATAACCACCATTTTAACCTCGCCCGGTTACGGTTCGTTCGTTTCAGTTCGTTGCATTTTTATGAAATATTTCTCGCAACCTCAAAGCTCGTGTTTTTTTCCTGTCCGGCCTCGACAAGACTGCCTTTATATCCGCCATTCAACCGTGGCCGGTGCGATTTGCATCGATTCCAAGATAGTTTCCCTGCGTCCTGATTTTTTTCGACCGGAATACCATGATGCCCACTCAGGCTTTGAAACACACATACAAGCGAAAATGTGGGCCAAAAAGCCTTGACTAACGACCTTGTTTGAAAAGAAGTTTTTCTTGCGTATCCTCACGTCAACACGGATTGGGAATGCTGTGAGCCGAACTGCTGGAGGTCAGTTGGTCATCAGGGTAAACAATTGCATACAAAATTGGAGCGGATGTTGGATCGTACGTCGGTTTGCCGATGCGCCCAGAATGCAGATGCAAATGCGCCCCTCGGAAGCAACGGAACGGAAAAATGGACACAAGCGGAAAAACTTTTCCGATCGAAGCAGACGAATGGAAATCTGCAATCCGTCAGGAATACGCTTTCCGTTTACTTTGTATCACAACACACACACACACAGCAACTACTCGCTTTCCATACGGTCGGAATGAATTTTCCCACGAACTACGAATAAACGAGGGGTAGGAAAGAGTGCACTCCGTGGTGCGGCATAAATATTAAATTATAAAATAAACTTTTTAATTAATGGTATCATACCCAACCGTGGCACCATTCGATGATGGAGCACGCGATTGCGATGCCATTTCTTGGCGTTTCGCCTTTTTCTTACATCCGTCCCTTTCAATTCCCCGGGGACGGAAAATGGAAAGGAAAATGGGTAAGAAATTACAAATTAGGAGCGCACAGCGAGTTTTCACTTGCCTTTGGAAAGTACGACAAATGTTTCCCTCCGAATGCTACTGTTGCATCAATTTAGCTTGTTACGGAAGCTAAACTTTATTTTTCCTCGCATTGTAGCGCACTTCCGGGAAGTTCGGCTGAAAGGCGGACGAAAAAGAAAAACGTGCTAGAAAACGCCGGAAAAATCGGGTTGCGCTTCCTATTTTGGACGTCGATCAACTGCGAACGCGATGGAAACGAAACTTCCATCCAGCATGCCATGGAAAACGTGGCCCAATTAAAACCGCTTTCCGTGAACGCCATCCAAGGAGGCGGCCGGGAAATTGGATTGCCTCGATTTGATTGTTGTATTTCGGCGAAGACGACTTAAACACTTTCAAGGACGATTTTTGAAGGCGTGCGTGTTTCTAAACAAATTCCATGGGCAGGCCATTTTGTTTTTGAAAGTCAAAAATGTGAAAAATCAAATCCATCAGCAGGTTATTTGCATGAGGAAAATGAATTAAATAAACAAAATTCAGGACTTTAACATTTTTCCTTCCCTTTCACATGGGCCCTCTGTGAAACGTTTCCTCTTCTTACGGATATAATCCATCTGGACAACGAATACCGTCGAGTTTTCACCCCAGCGGCGATTGTCGGGAAAAGCTCTCACCAAGATTATCACCAGCTGTTGGCACAAATTCGCCACGCATTTTCCCGCCATCCCGGGGTGAGTTTTCCTTCGGGAGAAATTCGAGACGGACGCAAGTTCCGCGAGAAACAAAATACACGGCCGCGCTTTCGCAGTAATAATGATAACCGTACTGATAATGCCATCGCCATCGCCATTCGCGGAAAGAAAAGTGAAAATTCATCGGCGTATTTTAATCTTATCACGACCATTTGCGAAGAACCGGCTAGCAGATCCGACGGCCGGCTCGGCCGAAGGGGGGGAATTGTAATTTAATTCCATGCCCTAATTCCAAGATAAAGACATCTTAGGCTTTCTTTTTTCACTCATACTTTTGCCTCGGGTTTATTTTTTCTATTTACCATTTCCACTCAGGCTCAGACGCGCGATCTCTCTTGTTCCCTAACTAAACCCAGGCTACGTTTGACTTTGGCCGTTTGGTGTTTTTTTGGCTGGGTTGGTTTTCCATCAGCAGCGGCTTCCATCCAACTGCCCGCGGTTTGGAGATTTCCTTTGGAGCTGTAAATACTCCACCTCCGATCCACAAAGACGATTTCCTTTTAGTTTCTCATTTTGTACCATTCCTTGCTGACGGAAGCAGATTTCGAATGTCCTTTTTACTGTTTTCTCGCGTTTGCGTCCCCTCCGGCAGCTTGGAGCTGCTGTTTGTTCTCCGTTCGGTTGGTTTAACGTTTTGTGAAAATCAACAACACGCAGAAAAGAAAAAAAAAGCCCAGCAATGACCAACCACGAAGAGCGACTTTAGTGGCGGTCGGAAAAATCGGAAAAAGTACATCCCACAACAGCAACGCGCGGTGGCGGCGGTAAAGTTAGCGCGAACGTAAAGATAAACCAAAATGGGATGGCGAGAAAAAAAATACCCGGCCCAATGAAAAACGCTGGCTGGCCGTGCCGGAGATATTCTAATTTTCCCTAATTTCATATTTTTGATCGCCACCATTGCCGGTGGAAAACCGAGGGAGGTTTTTTTCTTTCCTGCGAAACCGGCATGGCAGAAAAATGCCGTTCGAAGATTCATTTAAATCTGCTGAACCAAAAGACCAGGGCCTTTGATGTGGCCGTGGCGAACGGAAAAATGTTCCAAGTTTCCGGCAGGTTTTCCTCTACTGAAAACCACACCGACCGATAACGGTGGAAAAGACGATCCGCCTGGAACGGAAATCTGTTAAGAAACGCTCGATGTTTAAGCGGCTTACCGAAGAATCATTTCGTCTTTAGTTTAGTCGCAAGTTTTCCTCTTTCAGCTTATTGTTTTCCTCGCAGTAGGAATTTGGAGCACCAACGGCTTTTTCAAGCGACACGTTTGATCTTTTCTTCGAACGAACGCTCGTAATTACTATGAACATCGCGAAGTCGTTCATTATTTCCGCAAAGCCACGGTCATGTAATGAAGGCCGTTTGAGAAGAAAATCCACCCCCGAGTGCAGCTGAAGCTCGTGTAATTATTTTTCATCTCCGAGGTGGAAATAAGTGCAGTGAAAATTTGAACAAGCGAGCAAAAGTGCACTTCTCGAAAGGGTAATTAATTTTTCCAACCCATTTCCATTTCCGGCCAAGGTCAACGGCGGGGAAGTATCTGGCGTCCCGAAACCAATTAACACACGCACATCAGGCTCAAAAAGGGAAGAGAGTTTTCCCTTTGTGGTCCCGACTGAGCCCGGACGGTTCTGAGACCTTCCATTTTCATAATTTGATTCGCTCTATTTTTCTCGCGCTTAAGGTTGAGGGAAATTTTTCAAAAAGCCCTGTCCATCCAGTCAATCCATCTCGATCGAATCCTGTACCGTGATGCAGTCCACCGATGCTGACGAGATGGTCATGAGATGAGGCTTTCGTGTTTTTCCCGACCGCTTGCGTAAACGACGGCTGACGGCGTCAATAGTAATCAAGAATTCAATTATGAAATTTCGCACCCACGCGTGTCCAGAGAACGCGACGGGAGTGGTCCAGCCAGGTCCAGGGTTCGATCCTCGGTGGCTTCGAATAATCACATCGTAATCATTTTAGTGCATCAGCTCCACGTCGAGCCGTGGAGCCGGGTTCCGTCCGTTCGGACGTTAAACTAAAGTCTCCACTCAACATTCCACCCAGTGTAGGGAATGGGGAAAACTAAATCCTCATCCTTCGAGTGCCCGGCCGGGACGGACATTACAGAGAGTGCAATATGTTTGCGGCAGCGCTCGGAACGGCATCATTGCACATATTTTCCAATCAATACCGAACCATCGAGCGGCCGGAGATTCAGCTCTCCTCGGATGCACATAAAGTCTTAAGATAATTTAATTTACCACAACAATGCGTTCGCTCGCTTGTGGCGTCAGGGCAGAGGGCAGTGGAAGCAAGAGTGGTTTGTGGTCGAGAAGAGAGGGAGCAGGTTGGTTTAATGCCGTGCAAGTAATGATAACAATTTCCGTCTGCGTCAGCGTTGTATCGCAAGGTTTGATTGGAGCGTTTATTGAATTTCTAAACGCTTTCTTAATGAAACCTCATACAAAGGCTGGTTTATAGGTTAATTTATATTGTTTAATTCATACAAGTAAAGAGAATAAACTGATTTAGATGTGCAAAATAAATTCTTCCCTTGCAATCAGTAAATTATTTCAAACGATATGACATTTTAACTATCCAAAAAGTTTAATGAAATAATGTTTCTTTAAAATTAATCCCCACTTGATGAATATACTTCCATCGTTTCCGTGTGATACTGGCGTAGTAACAAAGGAAATCTATCATCCCGCTCTTGGACGCTTGTCATCGGAACGGCGGGAAAAATTAATGATCTCTGACGGACTCAAAACAGCTGCGTCACTTTTCACGCAATCTGACACGCCCGGAAAGGAAAAGTATCGAAAGCGAAAACATGCCCGGCACGCAACAGTTACTGTTTGTTCCCTAGATCCGTTGTTTGCCTATCAGAGTCAAGTGGGAGGGTGAACAGTATATGGAACAAGAGATTTTTTCTGCAAAAATCGCCCGTTTTTTTGCGCATGAAATGACACGATGATCCTCTTCCCTTGTAACTCTAGGAAGTTGATTGAACTACCTTCTAGAGGATTACTGGAATGATGGAAAATACTTAATAATTATCTGAGAGATATCAATCTACATCTTATTCAAATTCAATTTAAATTCACCCATATTTTTCAGAAAAATCCTTTTCGACGGAAAATGTTCTAGTTTTTACAAATACTATTTCTAGTTTCAATTAAGGAATGCACAATTGTTTCTTAGGCCTAATCGTTTGTTATTTGCTTGAAGTCCTCAAACACCTTCTCTTTCAGTTCTAAAACTATTCCCCTACGTTGGTTTAGTCCGTTTGACGCACCTTTCCTTAAACGACCCGAAATTCTATCGAACTGACCAAAAACCAAAAGAAAACAAAATACGGACAAAATTAAAAACCAACATAACCTAAACAACCCACACATGCACACAGCTACACACACACACACACGCGCGTAGAGCTTCTGGTGGAACTTTACCAAACACACTTTCTCCGGAGAAAGAAAAACAAAGATATAAGAAGAAAGAAAATTTCCTCGTGCCTTTTTATCAGACTTATCAGATATGCTCAGACTCACAAACTCTCACTGACATACACACACGCACACACAAATATATAGCCATCTCTCACCTCTGGCATGCTTGCATCTTGTCTGTGTCCCTCGACAAAAAAAACCAAAACCCACTCAAAGACGGTGGTTATAGCCTCTCTCTGTTATGTGTTGGAAGGGAAATCTCTTAAGGTAAAAAAAAATATTGGTCCTTGCCTAAAACTCTTCAGTTTGTACAAATTCGCGTTAAAATAATCGTAAGGTACAACAATTACACAAAAACACTCAAGCACACACATACATAAACAAAAAAACAACCCAGGGGAGATAGAGCTCTGTAAATAAGATCAATGTGTATTGGAAGCAAAATGACACTCATGGGAACGGGGGGAGGGTTGTGAGGCGGTAGCATTTTCCACGTAGAATCTGCCCCCAAAACCCGGATTTGGGTGGGAGAGTTAGGACGTAAGCGATAGAGTAACAATGGCACGGGGTAGAGCAGAAGGAGCACCCGGAGGGAAACGAAGCAAATGCAAAAAAAATAAAGAAAAACACATAAAAAGATGCAAACGAATTTGAAGAATAATAAATAAAAACAAAACTTGTACAAACCCCAAACGGATTACCACACGTACATCACGAACAATCCTCGAATAGGACGAGCTAAGCCAATATCTGCCCAAACCCGGGAAAGACCGAGACTCGAGTCTTCATCCCGGTGGCAGAGTGTATAAAAGAAAAACCAAACTAGCAAACGAAAGCCCAGTGCGTAGAGCTTCAAATTTCCGCTTGACCATGGTGCCGAGTTAAAAAACGATCGAACTTGCCATCAACGAGTGGAAAGGAACGAAACAAACTCGTCATCGCAACGCATCGATGCGTTGTATTAAATAGATAGAGAAATGAAGAAGAAAAGTCGTGGACGATGCTGGGAAGTATCATAACCCGGTACGTTTTCTGTAAAATAATGTAAAATAATGTGATGAAATAGCTCACAAAACCTCCAAAGTGAAGGTTGCTTTGGAACTTTTAAACCATTTTTTCCGTTACATACACTCTTCCCAAGAACTATTGCCTTACCAATTGTACAGTTTCTTTTGACAAATTTTTCATCCCACTAATGCATTGTTTTCCCATTACAAATTCTTTGCTTTTCTAGTTTGAGTTTGCTTTAACAAAATGGCATATCAAAATTATTAGAAATTGAAATAGATTCCGAAAGAGTAGTGTTCAAAAGAATAGATTCCGAAAGAGTAGTAGAGTAGTGAAAATTAATTAGCAATCAACAAGTCCTAGACCGCTTAGGATTGTACATGCCCATAATGACCACAAGTGACGAATTTTGTTAAACCGATAGAAATCCTTATAAATCTAAAAACAAAGTATAAAATTATCTGATGACAAGAAAAACCGTAGCGATCTAAGTGCATAGGATTACTTCGGGAGCCGCGCTCTTCGTGAATCCGACTCGATAATCACTTTTTTACATAAGAGAAATACCCCCTAACGAGACTTATACCGATAGTGACCGGGCCTCCGAACCGAGTGGCTCCATGTGTAGTGAGGCAAACACTTGTGAGTGTTGTCTACTTTAGGCAAGACAGATCCCTTAGCTTGTAGTTCTTATGTACCCCCCGCTCTTAGTGTGTAGGGAAAGGTGGTCCACCTTCGTGGGAAAAATAAATCAATGGAAACTTTAAACCTATCTCCCCTGCTTTAAATCCCTTTGGATGAGTCGGAGGGAAGGTTGGAAGCCCGGAGCGAAAAGGCGTACTTGTTACTGGAATCTTATACAAAAAGGAATTTAAGGAAGAAACCAAACACTCCCACACGACACAAACACGCAAACACAGGCAACTCACTATATTAAACCAACCAACAACAAAGATGGTATTCATATCTCCCTCAAGAGAAAAACGATGGAAAGGCAGTAATTAGGTGGCAGTATCGAGCCCCTAAGGAATCAGAATTAAAACAAAAACAAGTTATACATTATTAAAGCTACTGTAGAGAAGAATGTAGTGATGAAAAAATTGGGTAAGAATTGCAAACCCAACAGCGGAACCTGTACTGTCTCCATATACATATATAAATTATAGATATGAACACAAAATGAAAAAAAAACCACACGCTGTTAAAGGACCAACACACTCTATCACGCCTCACCTCACATTAATCCGCGCGTCCCGGGGCCGCGGAGAAAAGGGCGAGAAAGGTGATGACAAACTGATATAAGATAGCTTAAATATAGTAGAGGAAACAACTGAAGCAAAGCAGACGAAACTACTTACACAGCAAACCAGCTCCTCCCTTGAACGATGCTAAGAGAAAAAGGAAGAAAAAAAGAGGTTAGACTTATTTAACGTATGGGAAATCAATTTTAGAACCTTAATAAATTTATCACCCATGCGGAAAAGTGAGAATAGTGGGAATTTCATCAGTTTGCAAGTAGGTACAGTGAGTATGATTTTACAACTGAAAATATTCACTGAAACCAGATATGAAGGGTGAGCTCGAGGAGAGCCACAGCTCGAAAGAGAGAACATAGAAATAGCCATAAATGTAACATAATTAATATTATGTTCATTCTGTTCCGTACTTACAGAATAATCGCGGAAGAGCGAATCGAAACCAAAAAAGTTTAAAGTTGCAAAAAGACAAACCAAAGTGCAACACATCCATTAAGCATACACTGTTAGAGTCTTAGAGCGTACAACAAGATAACCAAATTAGTGAAAATATAACCCGAAACCGCATCATGACAAACACTCAAACAAGAGACAGTCCCCTCGTCCTAGTGACCCTTTTACAAGAGAGAAAACCTCGACAAAAGTGTCGTCCGATGTAGCTAAGAATGTTCCTTATCATTCAAGGCAGGTTAAAAAAATGAAACAAAATTGAGAATAAAGCGAATCCCCACAGGTTAGACCGAAATTTACAGAAATTCGATTACAAGCACTGCTAAACATAAGAATAAAGGAGATCGATACAGGAAGCAAAGGGCGAGACTCAACGTGCCAGTTGATCACTGGTAACTGGTTTAAGAAAACTAATGGAATGTTATGCACAAACCCGAAACCCCACAAGGTTATCCAATCACAAACTACACATACACAGTCTCGACATGCATAAGAGTATCAATAAATTTTGATTTCAAAGAGGGAGATAAAAGCACCGGATGAAATAAGTTAAACGAAATGGATCATACCTAGATGAACACAAGTGGGCTCAACAACTGGGAACGGTGAAAAAATGTAAGCTTCTATTGAAAAGACAAAACAAATAAAACCGAAAGAAATACTATTGAATTAATAAAAAAAATAACATGAGTACTTTCCTGACCAGTTCGTCCCGAAATTAAAGAAACAAAAGATGTCAGCTGTAAAACAACATCAGGTGAGTAATTTAAGTAGTGTAAGATGAAAATAAAACCTTGAATATAGTTTTCATTTTAAAAAACGTTTCTTTATATACGTATGAAGTAAATTTAGATATTCACACGAACTGAAATTACTAGAAACAACCATCCTCGGTTGAGTTTATCGAAGTGTTTCCGCTGAACTGCTTCCTGTTTGCACTCACTTTACCTTTCCTTTCTGAGGTCCTCGAAAGGCAGATCAAGGCATTTCCGTTACGTGAAAATCGTTCCACTCGAAGGATTACCTGAAGTGTGAAGTGAATAACCCATCGATTTTCCGTTCCACCGTTGTCAAACGTTACGAGCCTTGCCCCTTCTTTCGGAAAAGTTTATCCACTTTTCTTCCGAAACAGACCGTCAACCTTCGGTGTCCACTAACATTGCGATTAATTTCTTACATCGTCTTTCTTCGAACGCATCTTGCTGGAAACCCAAGACGGAAGATGGAACATAAGAGTTGCATCTTACGGGAGGATGAAGGGCAAACGGGATCCCAAGTGAACGATGTCGGGCGCAAACATCAAGATAAAGGAATCTTCACGTTCCAACGATTTGTTATCAATGCACGCTCACCTCGACCGGGGGAGAATAGAGACTGTGGATGGAAACCCCCTGGTAATCCCATTGAATGAAGATAAAAAGACCTTTCTCTCAAACGAGCGAAAAAGCGTCCGAAAGGGATTTCCCTTTCGTCTGTGCCTACTTTTCACCTTTTCCCCCCATGGCACGTCGGTGAATGGGAAGGATTTGCAAGGCTTTAAGAAACGCTCCAATTTTCCTGCCGCTGATCAGGCATAGCGAAAATCCGGGAAAACCTCATACCCCACGAAGATTATTGCTCTGATTCGTTTCGACTGCGTTCCGGAGGACGTACGTGAACGTTTTACTTCCTTTTCCCAGCTTCAATAATGTCCCCTCTCCCTGTCCCAGTGGGCTTTCGCGACCATCACGTTTCCACCCAACTCTGCCGGCAGATTTGTTATTAAAATTTCAATAATTAAGCACCCCAAGACAACGCAAAAGAAAAGGTAAGAGGTTCTGAAGAGCCGTGCAGCATATCTCCAGCTCCGGGAAAAGCTGTTCCATTTTCCAAGAAGGAAATTTCCCGTTAATCGGGAGGAAAACCCGAATTAAACACGTTCTACCTCTTGTCTTCTGTTCGAAGTGTTGCTTTACATCGTTAAGGTGTTCAGCTTAAAGCGGTGTTCATTTGTGCTCTTGTGTTGTTTGAATTGAAAAAAGGTGACACGGTTGCGTAACATCAAGAACAGGAATGATATTTTTATTGCATCACGAAATCTAATTAAAATCTGGAAGTATATTATTCTCTCAAAAATCGTTACTGATGGTTTTCTGAAATGTTGTATGAGTACACTTCTCCAATGTTGTATGGTATAAACCCTTTAGAACATCATCCTTTCTCCTGCACCTTTTCGAGCATTCACGGGTTGTAATTAACCAATGTTACCTACTTGTTTGCTCTTTGAACTAGTTGAACTCAATTTTAAATTACTTTTCGTTGAAAAACATTCACATCTACTGCATTTTAAAAACAGTCAACTAGAGAGATGACTGACAAAAACAAGTTTATTCTACGCAGCAAAGTAGGCTATGGACTTATAATTTTTTAAATTGGGAAAGTATTCAAATAGGTTTATGTTTTCTGTGTTTATCAATTTATGATTATCTCTTGCCATAACTGTCGTAAACCATTACGGTAATCGATGTTCAAAACTCTTTCGAGAGGGGGAAAAGGCCAAACATTTATCTTATTCTTAACTAACTGCCACGAAAAAGTTACAACTTTCCTACCAACACACGGGGCCTTCGCAGGAAGGGAAAAGTGTTCTATTCTTTTTCCCGCTTTCCACGCAAGCATCCGTCATCGAGCCGGTGATCAATTTGTTGTCCCATCGCATCAGGAAGCGAAGCGAAAGCCAATCCCGAAAAGTAACGGAAGCAGCCGATACGAGATGCCGGCTCTCGCAGTTAATGACAGGACAGGAAACGACGAAGGAAACTTTCGGTCCATTCGATTTCGATTCGATTCGGTCCCCCGTACCCGCCTCGCTTTGCCTCCTTCGGTTTTTCATCTTCGACGAACCACAACGATAAGCAGTTAATCTTCATCAAAAAAGTGAAGAAAGCGAATAATTATTTCCGACCATCTTTCCGCCCCAAAGGAAGGTCCGGTGTGAGGGCTTTGTTTCGAGTCGTAGCGAATCGATCGTCATGCCTCGGTGTGTTAGAGCCCGGTCCGGTTCGTTTTCCTTCGGGCTTTCCCGAGAGTAAAAGAATAAAAACCATAGAACGTGGGGGAAAAAAAGTAAAATTGAAAACAAAAATCTTCACCAATCCCATTGGCAAACATCGGACGCTGGGCGAATATTTTTCATCCCCTTCCGGTGGTCCGCCAGTCCCCTGGAAATGCAGTCCCCGTAAACCATGGTGATGATGAATCGTTCGGTGGAAAGGAATCTCTTTTTCTGGGACGGAGTTTTTCCGGCGTTCATCTTCCGAGCGCCCAAAAGATTTCGGTGAACGGAATCGAAAAGGCGACCGCAGAGCGCAAATTGAAATTGATTACATCCAAAGCGATACCCGGGACTGATTTCCTTTCCCATTCCACTCCTCTAATTCCCTCCCCCCAACCCCTTCCTATTCCATGGCGTGAAGTTCGAAGGAAACTGTGCGCTCTCGGTTTTCTTGCGCATTTTTCCACGTTCTTTTCCAGCCCATCCGCAACCCCCGCCTGGGGCGCTGTTTGATGGCCAATGGATTACCGTCACCGTTACTCCGGTGCAGGCGGACGAAAGGAACAGGTCGAAGCGGGTTGCTTTATGGCGGTAATATGTTAGCGGCGGAGGTGAGCTAACGTGCGCCGGGCCCATTAGGGCATTAGCTCTTTTCGGTGGGCGCTTAACGATCCTCAAAAACATATCCACCAAACACTCACACACACACACACATCTAACGGCATAGGAAACCATTAGCGGGATGGTAAATGTGCACCTTTAGCCGAGGTGGGGGGAAGAAGAAGACAGATATTTCATCTGCCATAAGAAGGCCGTGGCATGCGAACGGAATATTTCCGCCCGCTTCGCCACCGGAAGCGGTGGGTTTTCGCCAAATATAACGAGAGTAAGCTCCGTTTTTGTATTGAATTAAATGACTGCCGGTTGAGAAATCTTGATAGGAGTTTGTTTTTTCGTTTTGTTCGCGTTTTAATACTTCGTACCTAATGAATTGCGTGTTTTTAATGTCATGATTGATGATTCAGTGATGGCCAGTGTTTTTAATCGACGTGTGTTTAAAATCATCTTAAAACTTATGGTCAAGTTTGCAATTAATGTCAAAGGGAGTTTAGGCGTTGCTTATCGTTTATTTTAATTGTAAATTGACGTGTTCAAAAGTATTGTAAAAGCCTTTACGCATTTTTAAACTGCCGCATGGTTCGGATCGATCGGGTAGGTATGTTCAACTGGAAAGATCGTGTGAAGCTAAAGTTCTTTTAATTAAGGAAATTCTCTTGCACCAACCCGAATTCTGTTACTCAAAAACAGTACGTAAGCCAGTACGAGCATTCTACTTCAACATGAAATAACAAATCACCTTTCAGTAAACAGATGTTAACAGCTTGTACATCTTTTGTAACTAGTCTTTGAAATAAAATTTTCTCAAAGCTTATTCGTTAGATTAGATCGTTTTAATTGGCTTTGCATTGTTTAACAATCGCTGTACAACTTCTGTTCGCTGTAATTATCGTACGCTCTGTAGAACAACGAAATGATTTCGAAGCGTTCTTTTGTCTATTTTGTCTGGATCACTTCCATCAAGCCGGTTTGCCTGTTACTTTTCGATAACAGCTTGCTACCGGCCTGAACGTCGCGCGATAACAGATCCTTTCGTCAGCCTTCACCCGCCCAGAATAACCAACCATCCGTCAGAGGCTCATCCTCGTCCATTAGCGAGCGAGCGTTAAGATTAACGATGCACAGAACCATCCGATTTCCATCACAATTTTCCGTGGAAAGCGCCGCGCGGGTTGATCCACAGGATGCTTCGGCAAAATATCACCTCGGTGACACGGAATTGGAAAAAAAGGCACATCCGATCCATCCTTTCGACGCTTCCGGCGGGGCAGAGGGTGAGATGATCAGTGGCTGGTCGAATGTGTACGTGGCCGGAATGCGGGATCACTTGACTCGACGACACGACCGATGGCAGATAAAATCTCCACCAACGTTCCACCTCTCGCTCTCCCTGTCTCTTCCCTCTCAGTGCAGCCTGAAAGTCAACTGACCACTTTCCCGGAGGATGGAAGAGGCAACCGGATCAAGCGGAACCCCAGAGACAGGTCAGGTATCCACGAATTGATGGAGATAGATTCGGTCCGCTGGTCGCTAATCGAATAAATTGCCAACGGAAATAGTGCGGAAAAAGCTTTTATTATTAATTGAAACCTTTGTCACTTCGGAAAGGTAGGTAGGTTAGGAAAATGGGCGACCAAGGGGGCAGAAGATAAGTTCGGCCAACCGACAGCGACACTGGGACGTGTGAGTGCGGAAAAAGGATCGGCCTCTCGAACGACTCCACTATGTAGAGAGGGAGGCGGTAGATTAGCGTGGAAAACATTTTCCGACCCGATCGCCAGCATTCGACCGACGGAAAACCGGTCATGAATTATTCAGCTTGAAGCCACATACAGGGTTGGTGGAAGGCGCATAGGATGGGCCAATAATGGGTAATTTGAGAGGTAAAAGTTGTCGTTCCTTGCCAGGCCGCCAGATGGACTCGTTCGATGCCAAATTCGACGGACACTTTGTTTTCCTTCCGGCCGGCACGATACGTTATTAAGCAATTACTGCACAACGGGTTTCGAGCAGGGAAAACGATCGACATGTTAACCCATTTTTCAACATCCATTCTTCATTAAAAACACAGCATAAATGATTTGTTATTTTCTAGTTAGAGCTTTTGAACTTATTTCCACTGTAAAAGGTAAATAGTTATTCAATTTGAACAAACTGACAGCTCCCGTAATTTAACTGCTTCGATAATGTAGGTGTTTTCTCACAAATTTATTGTTCACAATTGAAAACTCCCCATGTAACAATTGTTGCTTTTGATAACGCTTTAAATCTCAATAAAATCTGCCAGACACATAATGGCACGGTTTATCTTGTGAAGGTTTAAATAAGGCTGTCCTTCACGTGATCAAGTCAACGTATTACTCACTCGTGCCCACGTTGACGGGTTTCTTCCGCCTTGTCGGTTCTCTCCTAGCCTTTTCATTCTTCCACCTTTCCCAGCCATCCGGTGCAATAAATGAAATCCACCTCCGCCTGCGGGACATGTGGACAAATTATTCAACAATTCATGGAACTTTCTCCGGTCCGTCCATTTTTCCGCCTCTTTTCTCGACGTGCCCAACGATGAATTAAAATTAGTGCCCATCAACATACAGCATCGTTTGCCCACGGTTCACCGCCACCATTTTCGCCGAGCCCGGACCGCCAACCGAAGTAATCTTTTTCAATTTTCCTTCACAACGACTCCGGGAATCGACTCGGACGGACCAGCGTTCGTGTTGTTGCGAACGCTTTCGGATGGGATTGAGGATTAAAAATTCAGTACACCTTTGTACACCGGGGTTGAAGTCTCACACGATACCACGCTACAAGTGTGTGTGTTTCGGAGAGGAAAAAGGCCGAGTTCCGGACGAAGGATCGCGGTGAAATTGTAGAAAGTTATTTCGGTTGTATTTTATCCAGTTACATTAATTATTCAGACTAATTTTAGCTCTCTAGGACTGGAGGAAAAGCCGGCGCGGTTGGGGGGAGGTAAAGTCTGAGATTGTGGAAGGATTAGTCTGTAACTGAGTGTGTTTTGTATGTGTGTTCTTTTTATTCCTTGTGTAAAACCGTATGCAGGTTGATGTTCATTGCTTGCAACAGAAGTTTTGTTACGAATTTGCTTCACCACCATGCTGGGTTTTCCTTCTATTTTCCACCAGCAATATCCATCTATTATGAACAACAAAGAACGTAGTTAGATTTTATAACCACACTTTTCTTAGACCATTGGTTGCACGAAAAAACATACACTAAAAATGCACGAGCCACTTGAAATAAAAGATGCAAATAATTCAATACTCAAGTAATTATTCAACTATTTCAATCCAACTGGTTTTATGCAGGTTTCTTTTTCCGGAACAAAGTTGAATAAACGTTACAACACAAGAAAGCATCGCTTTAATGACCGAGTACTCGACCTCATTTCCAGCAAAAATAGCTAGATAGAAAAAAAACACACCCTTTTGTCATACTCAACACAAGCAAACAACTGGTGTCGTTTGCTGATAATGAGACAAAATAAATACACTTTGAACAAAAAAGACACTGTTATAAAAAGGAGTAAGTAAACGGTATAAAAAGTGGTGCACTGTCGTAAACAGCATCTCTTGCAATGGCGACGGACTTGTAGCCTTTCTTTTCAACATTTTCGTCTTCACTTTACCACTGTCACTGAGTGCTGATGGTTGTTTTCAGTTAGAGTTCTTTTTATGACCCCAAAGGTGACGAACGGAACTTCCCTCGGAAAACCTCTCCACTCGTACTTGCGATCGTATGACGAAGCACACTCGTGCATGTCACGAATTTTACTACATTTTGTTTACTTTTATTATAATCACATGCCATGTTTACCACCCCGCGAAGAGTGAGGGGTAGGAAATGCAACTTCGAACGTTGTCCTTTATCCCACCGAGACGGGCAGAAAATACTTGGATGTTTAAATTCACCTCTTTCACCGAAAAACGACCAAAAACTGCACCCAGAAGCAGCTGAACATGGTAATGAATTTTAACTTTATCATGTGTCCCGAGACCAGCGCCCGAAAAATGGCCATCGTTCAGCACGTTTCCCGGGGAAAAGTCCGGGCTCGGGTAACGAACCGAAATGAGATGGGAGTAAATGTTTGCCGGTGTGACGACCGGAGGAAAGTGACGGTCGGTTCGCAAAACTAGCAACTAGTAACTAGCGGCAGTAAACAATAATCACCAAACGGAAACCCATTTTCCACAGCATGTGCAGTTTTCCCGCTTCGGGTTGGGGCGAAATGGGCGAGCCTGCCCCGTCGATAAGGCACGTTTCGGTGCAAGTGTTCGTTAATTTTTTGTTTGCGTTTTTTGTTCCAGCAGTGGAAAATGTGTCCTGTTTGGTGCCCATTTTACTTGCTCCTTTTTTCAGCTATAGTGTTTTTTCAACGAAACTATACACCCGCTCACGAAAGTCTGTCGTCAGCATCAATAAAGCATGTGAACAAGCGCCCTAAATTAAATGGACCATGTATGCGCGGAAGGACACCCGGAAAAAAAGGAAAAAGGAACGTCCCACGACATGCTGTTCCACAGGCGCATCATTTCATATTTCCTACGGCACACGATGAGCGCGACAATGGAAGAGGAAAACTGGCACCGGTTCGTTGGAGATATCATGTTTTCTTTTTCCTCCCGGGCGAAGGGAGTCGAAACAAATTGCCAACTGGTCAAACCAGCCGGACCAGCTGACCAGAAGGTTCGGTGCGATGGTTTTGTTAGGAGCAAGGTTCCGGATGAAAAAGCCCTTCCATGGAGTGTAAAAAATCACCAACCCGTCGGAAAAGAGGGTGGTCCAGAGTTCAATTTAGTCCACCGAAGCTCCACGGACGCGTGGTTTCCCGAGTTCTCATCAGCATTTAGAGTGCTCATAAACGGCCGGCATGGAAACTAGAGCGCGGGGGGAAGGCATCACACAGGGGCGGAACAATTGCACTAACACTTCCCATCATCGCGGGAAAGTGTGTTTCTGTTCCACCTCCTCGTTTTTCCGCCTTTAACCTGCACCATATGTCACACGGGAAGCTGAACCGATCCGGAACCGGAGGTTGGTTGCGCCGGTTGATTTGTGTTTGTCGGTTGCGGAAAATGACGCGTACTGTTTTTGGCAAAAGTGTATGTTCTGTTATATTCCTTTTTCGCACCATTTTCATTTTCACTAAATCTGAGCGAAAATGGCTGATAGTCAATTTCAAGGCCTAATGAATGGGGTGTAAGTTTTGGGCCATTTTATGTGGCGCGTGTTCATTGGAGACAGCAGGAACATTTACAACAAATCAGCCAAACAGTGATGAACTGCTAATAAATTAACGTCGCGAAGGAGAGCTAAAGCGAAAATGGGAAAATTTGGGAAAATTTATGATATACCTATGCTGTTGGTAGTTAAAAATGCATTTTTCAAGTAAATTTGTTCCTTAATGAATGACGCAAATCTAACTTATAAAGCGAAAAGGCAATAATTTCGTGCATCTTTCTATTTTTTTCCGAATTTAAAACCATCCCTTTTGATACACGATTTAGTTGGGATAGTTTTATTAACTTTTTACCTCGTCAGGAGCAAAACAAAATAGAATCAAAATAAGCTTAACAAACCACACCCAAAGAGTCAGAACGCAATGATTTATTAAACAATCCCTACGGAACTTCTGGCGAAGTTTAAAGAACCGTTCTATCCTTTCCCTCACAAATATGCTCCGCCTGTCTTCTACCCTGTTCCCCCATCGGACGCTTAGTAATC
>KE524975.1:2215438-2266437 GCA_000441895.2 Anopheles sinensis
ACGCTTAGTAATCAACCACCGAAAACGTTAGGCCGCGAAGCGATCCCGGGAAATATTGTTCGACAACAATCTGATATTGCGCTCCAGCGTCGGAACAAGAGCTAGTGGTGCAATAATGAAGAAAGTTTATCTGTCCGTACCTTCCGAATGAGAATCGAAGAGAGAAGGAGAGAGAATGAGGGAGGTTCCACTTCCGATCAGACTGCGAACGTCGAGGTCGGCCGCAACTTTGCGTATGAAATTTCACTTAACCGGCACCGGAAGCCAAACCCCCTCGAGGGTGCAAAGTATGCAAACTATGCGCGCAGTGCACTTGCACAACCGAACCGAGAAACTACGCCATGGGCATGTTCCTCCCCCCGAAGGTGGAAAAGGAGGGATTGGGTTAAAAAAAAGGAAAACAATTGGTTGGTCGCTTGTTCTTGCTCTTCGCTGGAGAAAGGATTGGACGATCGGCCAGTCCAACGGGATTGCATTTTCCATTTTGAGGACGATGCCCCAACGCGGTTCCGAAGAAGATTCGAGATGAACCGCAAACGGTAACAAACTGCACCTCTGGTCGGCCTGCAGCTCTGTAAGTCGCAGCTCCCAAATCCATCATGTGACCCCGAGTGCCCGAAGCATTTTCCATTTCCCACCGGAATTACATCCTTCCTCCTTCCGATGGGGACAACCTTTCCCTTTAGTTGGTCTTTCTTTTGCCTGGACAACGATCAGCATCCATCACATTCAGTCGGGATAGGGGACGTTTCGGTGAATTAAGAATTCTTCCCGGAACTGACCACAAATGCTCGGTCGTAATGGCCTTTGCCTTTGAAACTTCGGCCTATTGTCACCGGTCTCACGAGTGATGTGGATGTAAATTGACTCCGAAGTGATCTTCCACACACGTGTACGCTGACCTCTGGGCACTGACATCGCTTTCAACGGCATCAAAAACCGCAGAGTGACAGATTTCTCGATGCACCTTGATGGACCCTCACTGGGCTTTTTTGCATGAACACAGTTTATTTTTGCTCCAAGATCGGAAATAATTAGTTTTGTGGGTTTATCACAGTTTTTGTGGGTTTATATTAGTATTAGTGGGTTGTGGGTGGGGGTGGCTTCTACCAAAGAGGAAGCTGAACCTTAGAAGCAATTAAATGAAACGAGTTTTCAAAGAAAGCTTGGGTGGTATTTTAAAACTCTGTGTTCTAAAACTACTTCTTATAGAAACAATAATTTATTTCTGAATCACAGATTGATCACATTTTATGCTATCTAAAAAATACTAAATGGAGACGCCTGGTGGTTGTCAGAAAACCCTCAACATCAGAAAACCATCATTATGGAAAAACATGCACAGTAACAAAGTTCTCTTCAAATTCAACACTCTTGATTATTGAAACTAAATTTTTCATGGAAGTATCTTTGATAGATACTTTAAAATTCAACATAATGGAGGCGCCTGGTTATTCTTCTAGAACAATAACTTCTTCTAGATCAAAAATAACTACAACAGAACATCTTGTTTTTGAACAACTTCAACTAAAACCAAATCCGGTCGTGTCTTACCAAACTGTTTTATATGGAAATTCTTATGAAAACAAAGTTGTTGGCAATCAGCGCCATTGGCTTTATTAACGTGAAGTTTCACGAACCAGATCCAACGATGTAAAGGGGTTTTTAAATTGAAATCGGACACAAAAGCACCATATAATGCTGGAATACACAAGCATACAAGCAGAACCGTCTGGAGTGTAAACAATGCGCTTGTGTTGTCTTTTCAAAAACAACTCCTTCAAGATGAATATACAGCTACAATGACGCTATAACCACAAACATGTCCTTTTCAGTTTCCTTTGTGTTGTACCGTACTTGTGAAACCATTTCTTTGGGAACGTGTAATGAAAGCATTGTGTGTTACATCATCAATTTTGTGTAATACTTTTCCAACTGCAGGTATTAGAAACCCGTTTGTTTAAATTTATTCTATGTTGATTTTTAACCTATCTTTCTTCCGATAAGAGAAGACTGTGACAGGATTTTTAATGGGTAGAATTATGTGTGTATGAAAAAAAGAAGAATCAGTATATTCGTCATTTATACATTTGTGATGCAACCATGGTTTGAATTTCTCCCATCTTTACAAGACGGGCACTGTCAGTACCTCAGAAAAAAGGCATCAAGAAAACAGCACCATTAAAAAATCACCACCAATCTCCTCCAGTCTCTCTTCTCGTTGGTGCACGCAAAGAAATGCAAATCTGGCCGCAACGCGCACGAAAACTAAAGAATGCGTGCCATTTCAATTCCGCTGCCTTTTGACTCCATCCATTAATGGTGCAAGTCAGAGCTGAAAGACAGTCGTACTGCATGGGGAAAAAGAAAAGATTGTGGCACAAAGAAAAATATTGTATTGGAAGAACATTCAAATGGAGTAGGCGAGCAAAGAAAGAAAAGCCAGGCGGAAAAAAATACCAAAAGCTAAAGAACATCCTCGATGAAAGGGCGAGGTGAACTAGAATGCACGAACGCATTTGATTTCTGTTCTTTTCGTTCTTTATTTTTCCTTTCTTCGCGAAACATCCACCAAGATTATGCATTCAGATTTCATAACCGACACAAACACGCGGAACGATCGTAGAAAATCGGAGCGCGCCATTCGCGTTCCTGACTGTCTGTCTGCTGTCTGTGAACGTTCCTTTGGCGGAATATGCTAGATCTTTCACCTCACGCAAAGCTTCACCGATTTCATAAAAGAGAACTGTGTGCAAAAAACATACACACAATTCAGGCCCAAGTTCGCAGGAAAAAGACGTGTGCAAATAAATCTTTTCCTTCCAAAACCAAGGCAAAGAGGGAAAGAGAGACGCATTCCGCACGGTAAAGGAACCACCGGGATGGGGTTTAGCCAAACAATGTTTATGAGTGATGTCGACCCACTGCCCCTCTTTGCTCCCTCTCCTCTATCGGCCCCAAATGCAAGGAAAACGGCTGACAGGGAAAGAGATAATGTGCGTACGTGTAAGGATGGATGTGCGCAGCGGGAAAATGATTCGCCGGAAAAATGGCACGCCCCGGACCGGGATGAAAATGAATGATAAAAGGGTATTGTTGTATCATCAAAATGTTATACTCTTCGTTTTCTGGCTCATTATAATAATGAATAATAAAAGAAAATGCGACGCCCGTGTCGGCTGGCGTTGATACACTGGGATGCGGGTGCCCGCAATCCTTCGAACACGCACACTTGTGGGCGAACGATGTGCATACAGGAGGAAATTGGATGATTTGTCCTTACATTTTGAATGCTCACTTACGTAGATTATTATGTTGTAAAATACAAAAATCTTAAAATACACTAAATAAATGTTTAAAGAAAATTTAGAAATCATGTGAAAAACCAAGATCATTCAATAGACAGGTCGAATCGTCTCATACAAAGAGCCAAAATCCGTGGGAAAATTTTTGACAGGTGGTTTGAAATTTATTTACTTCTTACAAGCAGCAAGAAAACTGGAGTAAAACTGCAAATTTGGTATGTTTCATCAAATAAGGAAGTTGAGGCGTTCGGTAGCTTGATTTCGGCCATATCCTGGCAACCATCAGGATCGAAATTTCATGACTTCGTATTGAAAACCATTTTCCACTACTACTGGGTCACTGCGATCCAAAATTTTCAATTTCATATTTCGTTAAGTAGATTGTAAACACTTTTCAAACAAACTGTCACAACAATGGCGGAACAGAAAAAGGCTTTGCACAGACCGGTCTATTGAATTATCTTGTGAAAAACACATGCGATTTTCTTGAGCGAAAGTGTAACCGCCTACTTTGAACCAGTTTTGTGTTGCATTCAACGAGAGAGAAAGAAATAATTCCTTTCAACGACGCCAAACACGAAAGCCACCGTTTCGGATGTACAGGTGTAAGGAATTGTGGAAAAAATAGTTTCCACAGACAAAAGCCGCCAGACATTTTCCAACTAGCGAAAAACACACGAGTGCTAGTTTGTATTTAGCCCAAAAGTATGTGCACTCCATTACTTTACCCTCCACCCGATATGTTATTTTTCCCCCTTCACTTCTTTTCTTTTACAACCCACCATGATCATCACCATCACCATCATCATCATCGTCATCATCTTCTTCATCCATGAAACCATCCACGAAATTGTTTATATTCGAACAGCAGCATTCTGCTCTCGCGGCCCGAATGTCACCGCTGTGGTATTTGGGTCGCCATGGACCGAACGGGGTGTGTGTGTGAGAAAAAGAGAGTAATAACCGCCACGTTACGAGAGGAAAAGCAAAAACACCGGAGTGGACCGGGCGACGGGGGTAGATACCTTGCGGATTGTGAAAACATACTCGCTGCACATCACATGATATATTCACATTTTGTGCCAGCTTTTTATGACACACCATGCAGCACCTTCTCCCCCGTAGGCGACGGGTAAAGGATGGTAGGGGATGGTTTTGCCCCTTCCATCACCATAAAACCACCCAAACACTCCCTCTCCCTCCAAAAACCCTGGGCCACATTCCCATCTCAATGTAAGCGCTGGAGTGCGCTTTTAGATGATCACGAGTGGCGTGAATAAAATACGCCCTCGAAAATGAGCATAGATTAGCGGCATCCTGCGAGTCGGTTATTTATGTTGCCCACTAACACTCCACCTTCTGCTTCGTGCTGCCGGTCGCGTGTAAAATGGCGCACTCGTAAAAGCTACCCCTTCCGACCGTCAGGAGACATCTTCCGACGCAAGGAGCATCGTCCTGCCAGCGACATGAACATGTTCATTGGCCCCGTTGGAACTGGTACGCAGCATGTGTGTGTGTAACATCTCGGAAAGGTTTTCGGTAGAGGAATTAGCTAACTTTTCCACGGACGTCCAACAACGTGCATTCTCAACCTCGGTTAATGGACATTCTCTTCGTGTCAGTTTCCTTGCGGGTTCCGAATAAGTTTTCCTCACGTTTGAAAGGCAAGCTTTTCTTGGACCGTCCACCCGAGAGGATCCAACCATCCAAAGTTGGCCCTAAGATCTAAGGCCCTGTGGTTCAACCTTAGATGTTTTCCAGGAACCCGGTCAGAAAAGACGGGAAAAATCCGACATGTGTCAGAACGTAAAAGAGCCATTCAGTGCTTCCGGATGCAGCACGCAACACATCAGTGTGCGCAGGTGAATCCCTTCAAGGGACTCTAGACTCGTCGGGGTGAGCACATAATGTGCACCGGCATTCAGTGCCTTTGAATTCTGCTTCCCCCGGGGGAAAGCCTGATTAGCTGAGCCCTGATCCTTTGGCTTTGTGACCAACCGGGACCATTGTTACCGGCACGGCATGCGACAGGCAGCGATATGCGATGATAATCAATAAAAGATACTGTCAACTGTACGAACCACCTCCGCCTCCCCCACTCACCTGTAACATAAAAGAGAGTAGATAAAACATTTAGGCGACACAAAAGACGAAGACGTCTCCTTTGATGCGTCGTGCGCGCCGGTAGAGTTTCGTGATGGAACCATAATCTGCTGCTTTGTGCAGGTGAATTTAAGGGAAAAGCTGTGTCAGGTGAAGTTAAAATGTTCAAAGGCTCTCTTTTAAAGAGAAACATAGAAAAATGGAAAACTCTTAACAAATCTTCAGAACAAAGTAGAATGCGAATATTAGGCATTCCTAAACAAACAATCTAAATACTTAATACAGAAAGTCCGTTACCTAATTACCCGATAGATTCATTACATTAACGTTATAAATTACAAGTCATTACTAAGAATAGAAACAAACATTTCTTCTAGCCAAAACAGTATAGCGCTTCATGAGCAGCGTCGATACAATCGGTAGCAAATGGAAAATGTTCCCTAAATTAGGCGTGAAAGCAAGCAGCGAAAATAAATGTGTGCCAAACGATGACGAACGTAGTCTTGTGCTGAAAAACAACATTAAACCAACAGCGGCAACAGCATATTTAATCATATTTTCCACCAAGAAAAATAAACCATCACTGAGAATGCAAAACAAAAACGAAAACGAAAGGTAAATGGACAGAAGGTACGGAGTTTTTCCGCATGTCTGAAAGATGAAGCGTGCGACGTAAGAACACATTTCAACAACAGCCGTATCTGATTCTCCCCTGGCTCCGATTGTGCTCCGATTCCATGCGCCTCGGGAGGTGGAAACCCATCGAATTTCCTTTGGAACCGGCCCAGTACGAGCAAACCACGAAAAAAAAGACACCGAAAGTCCCCAAAGCAAAACACAGAAACAAAAAATCAAACAATTCGCGTAAGAAATCGAAAGCAAGCTGGGAAAAAATAAGTTCATTCTCCGGGGAGATAGGAAGATATGTTTTCCATCCATGCGGAGTCCTTGCTTTTCCCGGAACTGTCGTTCGCGAGATCGTCCGCTCACTGATGGAGTTTCCACCGAGCGCCTCTTTTCGTTCTTTTTTTTCTGGCATCTTCTGATAGAACTCCAAACACCGTGGCACGCTTTCGAACCGTCGTACGACATGCCATCATCGATTCCCGGGAAGCTGAAGTAATGTTATTTTAATGACTTATTTATAATTTCATACGAGACCTCCCCCGGCGGGTGTCCTTTCCGAAACCGGCACATATCTCCGGTCGAAAACATTCCTCGCTAGCGGGAGCTGTGTTCCGGATCCGGAAAACCCGAGTCGGGTTTCACTGCAGCCGACCAGGACCAACCAGCGGGAGGTCCAAGCCCATTCTGTTTGTTTACCATTTGTGCAAAAGGAAACGATACCACACATACACACACTGAAACGCACGTGAAGGCAAAGGAATCGTAATTCGGAGATGGAAAACAAAAATATCAGGAAGAAAAACATAAACAAGCCATTGCCGGGTAGGCATTCAGGTGGGTTGTTGTTTGGCAAAACCATTGAAATACCGCAAATTAGCCGATAAAAGAACGGACGGAAAATAAGGATTCCCAGGAACATGAAATTGACATAAAAGAAAATAAAATGTATCGAATAACATAAATAGACGAAAGCTAATACAATACAGGTTTGAAATAATAGCCTTCAAAATAAAACATACATAGCGAGGATTCTTTTTTGGATTTAGATTATTAAATCAGAAAACCGAAATAAATTCACTATTTCGTAGACAAGGAAACGAAATTTGATGCTTAATGCCAGAATGCACCAATCCAACCCGTTGGAACTAAATCAACCAAAATCAAACCTAAGCAGAATCCCCTTCAACTCACAATAACTGCCCTTTGTGTTGTGCCCCGTTTACGAATTGTAGTGAGTTTTCCATGCTCGCCGGTCGAAGAGTAAAAATTCTAATTAACACTTACAGACCGGAAAGCAAACCTCTCGCTTCCGAAAACCCATCGAAAGTTCGATGCAAAGGGTTTGTGGGGACAGTTCTTAAGAGCGTTTCCTACCGGGAGGGAAACGTATCGGATGTCGTTGGGATCCCAATCGTTCAGTGGGTTGGGTTTTGAACCGAATCTGCAACAATACACCAGGCCGAAACGTCCCGCAATGGTTCCAGAAATGATGCTCTTCTCTCTTCGGTCATTCAATTAAAAACGTACCCACCTTTTTCAGGGGCCGGATTCTCGATTGGACTCTGGAAAGTCCATTCCGGGCCCGGCTCCTGTAATGAAGCTTATTGTGTGCAGCTCTTGGAAGTGCTTCCGAACCAGCATTTCTCGGAGTCGTAAAGCATCGTCCGGGAGTGTTGGTGAGGGGGGGATTGTCGTCCGATGCATCGATGCACACTGCACCGAATTGCGCCAAGGCAAGCAACTCGATCGATAAGACACACTTGGAAGCGCAGGTTGCATTTCGGTTCCATCCGATTTGCATTCCATCCCTGACGTATTGCAGCATGGCGTCATGGAAAGGAGACTCCGTGGGTGAGTGGTTCGGAAGCGGCCATGCGTGTTGTTACGGATGGACGATAGGTCTCGTTCGAGATTAAAAACAGGTTTATTTCAAGAGAAAATTATTCTACAAATTTAACTCCTCGCAACGAATAGCGAGCAAAGATAAGAATAAGTACAAGGTTTAGAACAAACATAAAAGGCAAAGAAACGGTGATTACCGTTGTTGTTGCGCCTACGCTCAAGTCGTACGAAGGAAACGATTGTTACTTTAGGACGAAGCGACCGCTAGGGTCGAAAGAAACGGCAATTTCCGCTGTTGTTGCACCAAGGATGTGCACGTGTTTATTGCGACCCAAAAGAAACCCAAAATTGTAAACTCTATGTAACGATCGCGATCGTGGTCCTAAGCAAACATAGAAAACGGATAACATGATGCATCGTTAACGAGAGGTTTTAGGCAATGCGTAGGAACGATAGCGTTTCCGTCAAGCGATAGCGCAAAGGAAGGATAAGCGAAGATCGCTGCGCAAGGGTCAGCGAATATTTAAACAGGTGGTTACACACGTTCAACGCTTAGGAGTTAGATAAGGAAGTTGCGTTCTCTCGCAAGGACTCACGCGACAAAGCATAGAAATAGAAGTGCGAGAATGGATAAGCACGAATGTAACCATCTGGATCCGGAGCGAGACACCCCATCTCGCTCATGCTCTTTGGAAGATAGGAGCAGTTTAGTATATAAGATCAGGAAATTTAGAATAAAAGCAGACTTTCATGAGTTTTCTGCCGAGGCGGTCACTGTGACCGTCTCGGTAGCGAGCTTATGGATGTTCTCACAGTTATTATCACCTCGACACCCGTGAGGCAAAGAAGTCCATAGTTTTCACTCTGAAACTATCCGATCCGAAAATAGATTCACTCCTTCTTCCCTCCTAACCTTGCGTTTGTGATCCCTCCGTCGTCGGCATAGTCACGACGCGGACCGGTCACATCGAAATAGGACTTCCAAACCCTCGTCCACAAAGGCTGAGGAAAATCCGCTAGAATTCCCCTCCGCCGACGGCGTAGTCACGTCGCGGACCGGGTTCTCGGGTTAACCACAACCTAAGTTGAAGTATCAAACGCTGTTCCCTCCGGCGTCGGCGTAGTCACGGCCCGGACCGCGCACGTTGATACCAAAACTGAAGGACCAACAGTTAAGGGTGAAAATAACTCGCGTTGAGACGAGCAACGCAAACGATCAAGTACCTTCGCGCTTGATCGGACAACCAATTCGTTACATGGTGGCTCCAGAGAGGAGTACAACATCGCGCGCGGTTGTACTCGTGAACGGATTCACGAAGGTGTGCTATCACCTAAAGAATAGCAAAGTGTAAGGCGTGCTGTCGCCTAAAGAACAGCTGTAGTGAAAGGTGTGCTGTCGCCTGAAGAACAGAAATGTATAGTGAATACGGCCGCCTCGGATAAAAAAACCCTCGAAAGAGGCCCGCCGTAGTTAAAAGCTCTGAGCATAGTGTCGTGAATTGTGTGTATTGAAAGAGTGATCTCTTGGTGACTGAGTCGTATCGACGACACAGGGAATTTATTCCTCGGCGTCTATTTAATCGGAAATAGAGCCGCACCTGAAGCCTCAGTTTTAACCAGTAGGTTAAAACAATGTGATGGGGTAAGAGAACTCTTAGGGTGTCTGTACGAATGCAGGGAGAAATATTCTCCGGTGGCCAATTAGGTAATTGGACTGCACCTTTTTTGCCAATGTGGCAATTATATTCACGACCGCTCAGGAGCCTTCTCGGATAGCAGAGAATGTGGTTCACTTCACGTTCATCCTAAGGCAAATACACACCGAAACTCGCACTAATAGCATCCCGGAGCAGGATTGAGACACCTGCGGTAATAGAGACCTGATTGACGAAAATCATCCGGAAGTACGTCGAAACATCTATGAAAGAGCGACGTAAGCGCACCAGAAACGGAAGTTATTTCAAATTCACCGGAATTTGAATGGCAGGAACACACCTCTAGTGGAACTACAAGCTAAATCCAATCGACCATGGAGTAATTATCCGAGCCGGTAAAGGTAAGAGCTGAGACCCAGAATGGTCAAGGCAACCGGCATTAAAAACAAGTTGTCATAGAACACGTAGGTATAAACAAGCTCAATCAGCCAGGATTGAGAAAACAACACCGGCTTCACCGGTAAAAGACGCCTGTGCTCTTCTCGACAAGAAATTTGAAAGAAGGATTTCAAGCAAAACAAAGTAAAGATGATAAATAATCCAAGAAGGTCGCAAAGGAAAAAGTAGTTCGTCACTTGTTTTGCAGGCAGTAAAAGAAGTTAAAGTTAAAACTTGCTCATAAAGAAATTAATCTAAATACTGCATGCAAAATTGATTTTACATCTTCGAAAATGATAGAAGTTAAAGATAAAACATCGGAGAAAATTGTAGGAAGATCAAACGATAGGAATATGCCAAGAAGTGATTTAATGGCATTTAGCTCAATTCTTGAAAGTAGATAGAAGGGATTGATTGATCACGATTGTACAAATTACGAGTTCGCCATAACGAGTTACTCATTGGACGACGAGAGCCGCATCAACAGCATGTACAACGATCGGACATCCTGGACGACGGCAACTGAAGTCGATTGGCGACTTGCAGCGATACTCAACAGTCACAACTTTGCGTCAAGTCTCAAGCAGCAAGTAATCCAGAAGGTGCAAGAAACTTTATGCCGAGAAAGATCATCTCGGTAGGATAACGGTACCAGAAAGCTGCTCACTAAATGATGCAGCGCACTATCATCGTAGAAAATGGTAACGCAGCTATCGGGTGGATACGTGGTGGCCACACGTTACTTCAGCCGGAAACTGCAATGAACCTAACGCTACACCCGTAGATGCGTTGACGATTCACACCAACGTGCGCATCTACCAGAAACAATAAACAGACGGACAGCGCTTCAAATACTGCAAGGGCAGTACCGTAACAACGTCAGCAATACATGTGATCAACAGAAGTTGGACCAAACGCCGTTGGTTCCAATGTCCCACATCACGACGACCACGAGCAGAAACATCCGTGTCCTTCATTGAGGACGCGACTTATCAACGAACCGATACAATTGAGTTCGTTCGGTTACTCCACTTCGTTACCCGCATCGTCATAATCCGTGCAACGTGGCCGGTCTCGGCCGGAACACCCTCTGCATACAACCGGGGCGGACGTATTTGCAAACTCGTGGCATCGTCTGGTACAACGAAAGATTTACATCGACGGCAGCAAGACAATATGGCGAGATTGACTCGCAATTTAAGCAATCGGTGTCCAAGAGCGATTGCGGAATTCCAGGACGATCATTTTCGATCCTGAAATAATCAGTCGACGCTGACACAGCAACTAGCGTTCGACTTAGAAACACTTCAAGCATCTGTACCAACATGCGGAGGAGACGAACATTAAATATCCGTCCGGCATCTTCGAGCACAATCAGCAAGGTAGACAACTAAACATGCTGGCGGCAACGAGATGGTCAATATTCAGCCGCAACCGAAGAACGCATCCACAGCCTCATCTCGACAATGAATGACAAGCAGAGAAACACGATCGACCAGTTCCATACAGCTTCATCGAGCAAGATTAAATGACCTGACGCATCTCCAAGGCAACGAAGCAACGGCTGTAGCAGAATGAAGACATCCGACTAACGCAGCCTGGAAGCAGTATAATGTAAAAATCGAAACGAGAATCAATACCCAAGATGAGTAACAAATAATATTAACATTCAAATTAATATTGAGTAACAGATAATACTAACATTGCGCAATCAACATCTCCTAAAGATAGAGAGATATTTAGAACGTCACGTTTAATACTTTACAAAGAATAACATTTTATAAAGCAAGACATCGTCCTATACAGTAGCGTAAAACTTTGCATAAACGCGTTTTACGAGGGGCGGTGTTACGGACGGACGATAGGTCTCGTTCGAGATTAAAAACAGGTTTATTTCAAGAGAAAATTATTCTACAAATTTAACTCCTCGCAACGAATAGCGAGCAAAGATAAGAATAAGTACAAGGTTTAGAACAAACATAAAAGGCAAAGAAACGGTGATTACCGTTGTTGTTGCGCCTACGCTCAAGTCGTACGAAGGAAACGATTGTTACTTTAGGACGAAGCGACCGCTAGGGTCGAAAGAAACGGCAATTTCCGCCGTTGCTGCACCAAGGATGTGCACGTGTTTATTGCGACCCAAAAGAAACCCAAAATTGTAAACTCTATGTAACGATCGCGATCGTGGTCCTAAGCAAACATAGAAAACGGATAACATGATGCATCGTTAACGAGAGGTTTTAGGCAATGCGTAGGAACGATAGCGTTTCCGTCAAGCGATAGCGCAAAGGAAGGATAAGCGAAGATCGCTGCGCAAGGGTCAGCGAATATTTAAACAGGTGGTTACACACGTTCAACGCTTAGGAGTTAGATAAGGAAGTTGCGTTCTCTCGCAAGGACTCACGCGACAAAGCATAGAAATAGAAGTGCGAGAATGGATAAGCACGAATGTAACCATCTGGATCCGGAGCGAGACACCCCATCTCGCTCATGCTCTTTGGAAGATAGGAGCAGTTTAGTATATAAGATCAGGAAATTTAGAATAAAATTAGACTTTCATGAGTTTTCTGCCGAGGCGGTCACTGTGACCGTCTCGGTAGCGAGCGTATGGATGTTCTCACAGTTATTATCACCTCGACACCCGTGAGGCAAAGAAGTCCATAGTTTTCACTCTGAAACTATCCGATCCGAAAATAGATTCACTCCTTCTTCTTTCCTAACCTTGCGTTTGTGATCCCTCCGTCGTCGGCATAGTCACGACGCGGACCGGTCACATCGAAATAGGACTTCCAAACCCTCGTCCACAAAGGCTGAGGAAAATCCGCTAGAATTCCCCTCCGCCGACGGCGTAGTCACGTCGCGGACCGGGTTCTCGGGTTAACCACAACCTAAGTTGAAGTATCAAACGCTGTTCCCTCCGGCGTCGGCGTAGTCACGGCCCGGACCGCGCACGTTGATACCAAAACTGAAGGACCAACAGTTAAGGGTGAAAATAGCTCGCGTGACAGACGACGACGCACTCGGCCAGGTTACCTTCGCGCCCGGTCGGATAACCGCCTCGTTACACGTGTATATTGGCGTGTGGAGAACTCGGAACCCCTTCTCGTCAGCTTATGCTGATGAGCATACACACGTGTGGTGACGGGCGAATTTACATCACTGCCAGTCATCGCCCGGTCCGGCAATAACGGAAACCAATATCGATTGGTTTGGTTTACGTGAAAGAAATACAAAGTAATTGCATCGACCATGGGAACACCATGGTCTCCCGTAGTACATGCACGTACGAATGAGTCGTATTTGTTTTGCCGTATCACTGGCCGAAAGATGTTTATCCAGCTCACAAGACGTATGCTAATGTGGAGAGCAAACAGCAGGACCCGCTGTTGACGCAGAAGTCATGTACCGAGGAAATCGACTTGCTGTAGGATTTTCCTTTTTTCCTAACGAAGCCAATTTGGACGTGTAACCGAATGTCACAAAATCGGGACCAGCGAATTCTAACTCGAATGTGTACCATTGTTTATCTACCATCAGCTTTTTCCAAGTGTTACTAAATAATTGAGCTCACGAGTTTTTGAAATTGAAATGAACAATCTTAATTGCTTGAAGGTATTTCTTAAGCACGAGTTACGAACTTATACAATGATTGATACGAAGAGTCATGAAGAGAAGGATCATTTCCACGTGTCGGTTGAGTGTCACACATTCATCAAAAATAATTGTTAACATTACCGAGCGTGCTCGAGCAGGGAAACCTGGATGACTTCACTTCCCAACTCTGAATTGCCTTTTGTAAAATAGCAAAGATAAACACAATTGCCAAAGGAACGTTTGTAAAATAGCACAACCAAAACTCTGCTAGTCATTCTCTGTGTGTGCGTGGAAAATAAATTTCCCAGCAGAACTTGTTTCGAAAAGCGCACACGTGTCGGCGCTTTTCCGGGTGGCTTTTTCCACCTCCTTCCGGAAGGGAGGGGCGGTGTGATATCGCTCTCCAGTTTTGCCGCGCAATGATTGATATTCTTCGAGAACTGCTGGCGTTTACAGTTTGCATGAACGACGCTAATTGAAGCATTATTCTTGGCGGAAAAGTCTCCAACATTCGGTACACATCGAAACGTCGATCGAAATGGGCGAACGGGTTTTTCGGGCGAACGTAGCACGGTCTATCGAACGCGACGCTCCGTTCCATTCCGATGGTGGCCGTGGAGAAACTTTTCTTCTTTCACCTGGAGAAAGGGAGGGGGAAGGGGGAGGGGGGAAAACTTCCGTTCCCGTTTCGTTTGTCATTGTTGGGCGACACAATAGACACAGAACGGCGTGACGGTTATCGAAAGACGCGCTCGGGTTCGGGAAAAGGCGATTCCTTTGGACACATGCACGTTTCATCCTTTCCTTTTGGAAATCGCTCGATCGATTCGGGAACAACAATAAAATGTTGCCCTTTTCCACCGGTGTTGGCGGTTTTTATATTTTCCAACCCGAAAACCCTAAATCGCTCCTAAAATGTTGAGCCCTTCTCTTTTTGGACCCCAGAAAAACAGAAAGACACGCGTCGGGACGGTCGAGGAAACTGCCACACCGTCAGCAGGACAAACCGAAAAGACAGGAAAATCCATAATCGATATGAATGATATGAGAAAAGTTAATAATACTATATTCTCCAACTTTCACTGCCGAAAGCCCACAACGTCTTCGTTCCCGGAAAAGCGTTCGCTGGGGGATGAAGGTGCAGGGGATCCATTTAGAAGCTGTGGAAAACTGTCTCGGCTTGATGTTGTTGGAATGCTTTACTATGTTTCTATAAGCCATCGTCATCCGGTGTTACCCACACCTTCACCTTAGACGAGGGGACTTCCCACAGGGATCCGAAGATCGTTCATGTGATTTCAGGGAAGACATGTCGAAGCGGAAATCGGCTAGATTTCCGGAGATGTGCCGTGAGGTTTTCTTCAATGCACCGTTAGCTGGGAAAATAGGAGGGAAAAGTTGTCTCCAGTGACACATTTGAAAAGCATTTGCTAAGAAATGTATCAACCAAGATCGACTTCATCGGAATGGAAAGGACGATATAATCCACTCAGTTCGCTTACTCACCTCATTGGACGGACAATATGTAAAGTAAGTTCTGCCTATTACTTATGCTTAACTTTTGCTAAATCTTCCGAACGAGCATTCATTTGATGTGTTTAATTTTGCATCAGGAAGAGAATTAGGAACAGATAAAGTGAACAAACATTACAGCATTAAAATGCTGCTAATGAATTGTTTTCAAGCCACAAGCTGATTCTTCGAGCTGGACAGTCTAATCCGATTCTGCTGTTCTTTATCTGCACAATCATATCCAAACATGTTGGTCTTTTTGTTTCGGGCGACTCATTTCTTCGTTCTCAGTCAAGAAGTTTAATTAAAAACTATTCTTCTCCGCCCGACTTAATGCACATTGAGATCCGAAGCTGTTCCAGCAAATCCGTATGGCTCCGACGCATTACTCGTCCGGGGTTTCCGTTTTATTCCCACTAATCGGATAAAGCGTACCATTGTCAAGAAATCAACCGAGAGAGAGCCACGAGGGTTGAAGGAATTTTAGAAACAAAAACGATTTGAGCAGTCCGAAGAAAAACGCTTACACACACTTCAAGAAAAGAGAAGATTGACCATTTTGCGGTCAGAAAGTTTCGTACCGACGGAACGCCATCCCATCCGGTGCACGAAAGGATGGAGGAAAAATCGCCACAACAAACACACAGCCCCCTCACAAGCCCGCCGGACCCATCGAGGTTTTCCGGGCTTCGTTTATCTCTTCCGATGCCGACCTTCTGGGGTGCGCCATTTTTTCTCGTCTGCTTCTGAGCCTAACAAACAAATGGTCCTCGCTGAAAAACACAACACCGGAGCATTGTAGAAAAAAAATGCTGTTCGCCACAAATGGACATCTCTTTTGATTGGCATTGTTGAGGGACGTTTTTGGCTCGGACTGGCTTTGCCTCGAGCGAGCAGGGTTGTGGTGGGGAGGTGGAAAAAGATAAACTTTAAAGGAAGCAAAATACACAACCGCAAAAACCGACCGACTCAAAAGAAATAGAATAAATATCCTTTTCTTGGCCGTTCGGAGCTCATCTCCTGCCGGGGTCCGTTCTTTTGATGTGGGGTGAAAATGAGCGCCATGTTTTTCGTCTGTTTTCCCTTCCGTCGGTCCAACCTCGGTACACCTTGTGTTTGCTGAACATTTAGGATTGAATATTTTCTGGAAAACTAATTTAATCAACCGGACGCTCTTATAAAGTGATGCTGTTCAACCTTCGGTATATGCTAACGAATTTGTAACGATGACTTGAAATCGATATCGACAAGAATATTTTCTATTCCAAAACATACTGTTTTATTCATTGCATGTCGTACGTTTTATCCCGACGTATGCCATGGAATCCTTTTGCATTGATTAAGTTTTAAAAATCATCCGAGTAGCTTATTCTGTTCATATGACAATTACTCAACAGTTGTAAAGTGCGAACTAGAATTCGTTTGACACACTCGAAACTCTGGTGAAGATGAGCCAAAAACCATCCCGAGTATTTTCATGGCATAACGAACAACGCTTGCCATGGCACATTTCATTACCAGGAAAAGCTTCCAACAATAAGTTCTTAAACAGTTTTTCTGGACATTGTAAAGCTGGTTTTCGCGTAAGTAGCTATTCTAAGTTCAACATTGCACTGTTATATTAATTCTTGCGTATCTTTGATTTACTTTCAGGCTAAAAGTGGTGAGAAATATCAATTCATTCCCAATTACTCGATCCAATGCATCACTAAAGTAGCGCAACTTGAAAAAATTCTTACGAAAAATGGTATCAAAGATACAGACCTTTCTATCCAGGTGCCATACAAACCTGTTTTAAACTCCACCGCCTCCTTTCTACCGCTGGAACTATTCGACGATTGGGAGTACGATTGTTTTTGCGCGAAGGCAAACAAATTGTGGCAGAAATCGAAGGCCTTCGCTTTCATTCCGACTTCGCCTCACTGGCAACAAGTCACTGTAGAAAAGCACCATCCTACAACAAATCGATGGGAAGTGACAACGCTAAACGGCACGAACGCTGGCTCGAGACATTTGATTCCTCGGCTTCATTTATATTTCTCATTTGAAAATCCATACAAATACGCTGATCGCCTCAAGGCCGCCCTCGCCGAACGACGGGAGGCTGAAAACGCCATCCGATTTCGGTTCCTTTGCTCGTACGTATTCAATGATGGTTACTACGCTCCTGGGGAGATGCTCGAGCAGACTATTCGCCGTCGTTCGAACAGTGATGAGGTGTATGAGGTCTTCAAGAGAATATTCGAACAATATCATATTGCACTGGCAGTTGGGAAACATTTGAATGAAGATACAACTTATGAGATTAAAAAACCCAATCTGAACAAAGGTTCTATGAACAGGATGTTTTTCGCTAAAAAGGAAGATGTAAACTTCGATGAGCTACTTGATCTCTTTCGTCGCAAAACGTTGTTCACCGACAAGAACGTATTTCACGCCTTATGTCTAGTGAACCTTGAGTGTGAGATGGTACGAAAGCTTCCACTGTTCATCGTTGCATCCGAGCAGGCAATGGTGCTCGATGACTTCGAGAAGCAGAACCTTGCCCAGATCACAAAGACGATGAAGTACCTCCAGAACACCTGGATCGAACGAACGACCATGCATCTGCATCGAACGCTGTCGCGGATCGGACCAGGCAATTTCAATATCGGAGTGACGCAGTGGACAATTTACTCCAAACTGAAACTGAAACAGCTCGTAAACCAGATACAGCATCGAATGCAAGACGCTTTGCGGGGTCTTCTGTTTGACACAACCCGTGCGTACGTGGACTTTTTGGTGAACGATTGCGACGCTGTTTTGGGTATCGAGGAAGACTACTCCTGGGATGGAAACCTCATCGACAGCCCGTTTGTACCGGCAAGACCGGCAGTATTTAGTCTTACCCTAGCGATGGGACCTGAAGCACCGTTCTATTCAACTGAGCCAGAAAGGTTTCCGGATCTTTTGGAGCGCATCATGGACGATACTGTGAAGCAAAGTCATTTCATCCACACGGTCGAGCCATCGCTCATACAATCGCTCATCTTCTCCGGAGATCTATACCTGTCTTCTGTGGGTCTGATAGACCAAACTATGGTCGAACGACGCACTAAGCTGTTGGATTACTACAGGAAGGCACTCCTACCCCTTCGCTCGTATGCCGCACGATACGGAGCCTACAAGGAGCTCTTCTTCACCGATGTCAAAGAGTTTATTGAACGCGCAAAGTCGGCTGATAAACCTTCATCGGAAATCAAAGAGGACATTGCACTGCAGATCCGCTTACGCGAGAATCTAGAGCACACGGTGCCTCTCAAAATCACAATCGGACCCTTCCTTATCGACGTGCAGCCACTTCGGGAAGCATTGATCCGAAAGCGAAAGGAGTTGACCGTGGCGCTTCTGAAAATGCTCACGGAAAAACTCCAACTTAAAACGACAGCTATAATAACGGACTATAACGCCATAAGCGAGCGCATATGCGAAAAGCCGATCTCGATCGAGCATATATACGACATCCGCCAGTACATGGAAACGGTGCCGGACATGGTGGCCCGCATGGAAGATCGCATGAAGGGGATACTGTACGAGTACGAAATATTGGATGGCTTTCTGTGGAACCTACCGGATGCCGATTTTCAGCAAAAGTGGAACGCCCTTTCCCTCCCCCGCACGGTTCTAAAGCAAATAGATACGGTGCGGGAACTCCATGAGTCCGAGGTGGAGAAGTTCCGCAAGCAACAGTTTGCCGACGAAGCGTCCTTCACGGCCAGCGTCGAAGACGTTAATGTCTACATCTCCAAGTTTACCACGCTGTACGACGTGTCGAAGGTGGCGGAGATGGCGGTCGAGGTGCGGCGTCTTTGGAAGACCCTGCAGGCACTCATCGACCAAGGACATACGATGAATCGCCGCCAGGAGCTGTTCGAGATGGCACCGATTAGCTTGAATAATCTATTCGAGCTCCGGAATAACTTTGGCACCTACCGGGATCTGTGGACGATTGCCGCCGACTATCTGAAGCTGGAAGAGTCCTGGATTGGTAATCCGCTCGCAAGCGTCGACCTGGAAAGTGTCCGTCGGGGTCTCCAACAGGCGCACGATAACCTCAAAGATTTGCTACCTTTGTTTGTCGATCAGCCGCAACTCGTGGCGGTCGTTGAACACTTTTTGCAGGTGGTGGAGGCGTTCCGTCCGAACCTGGATATCATGGAGCTTCTCAAGTGTCCACACCTAGAAGCGATTCACTGGGGTCAGCTAGCGAAGGAGGCCGGTATCAAGGGCAAACTCTCGATTGACGTGGGTTTCGATGTTTTCCTAGAGCATGGAATTCGCGACCACGTTGGTACTATTAGCCAAATAGTGGCAAAAGCTGAAGAGCAACGACTGGAACATGAACGGCGTCGAGAAGAGGAAGAACGAGTTAGGAAGCAGCAGGAAGAATATAAAAGAGCCAGAGCTGAACGTCGTCTGAAGAGAACTGATATTTAATGCGCTCAAGCTATGCACGAACTAATTTAATCTAACTTCAAACTATATCATAATTTAACGAGGCTTGCAAGAGGGATCTGCGTTACATTAGAGCGATAACGCAGATCCCTCTTCCATTAGATAGTTTTCAAAAAATATAGTCCCATTGGAACTGAGCAGGACATGAATGATGCAAGAAGTTGTTGCATTTAGGTTAGCAGCAAATATGTCCTTCTGCCGTCAGCACAATGGTTGTTCTCGTTACCTCATAATGGAGCCGGACAACTGACCCCGAACCGGAAGCTGCTTGTTTTAATATTCCACCCCATGTTCTCCTAGTGTCTCCGTTATTGTATTCATATTTCTGATCCACTCGGGCGAAACAGAAAGCGGTCAGCACGAACATGTGCACCCGCTCGGAGGGAGTTCTCATGAACAACACCTGCGTTTCGTCGTGTGCCACAAAGGCGACCGATTGCCACAACTTTCCATGGTGAAAAATGTGAACATTACTCGTCAGTGCTTCCTTTTGCCTTCACCCCCGAAAGATAACAGGTACTCCTATCTCTCTGGCCTGCGCGTTTCGTGGGAAATGGTCTCATTAGTTCGCCAGCATGAACCTGGTGCACCCCTCCCCTAGGAGCCGACGACGCCGGGAGGGGGTTGAAAAAATAAAACGAATTCGTAAAATAAATATTACAACGCTCGGGTTTTTCCTGAGGAAACTCATCAAGCACCATCGGCCCTGGACTGTATCGTCCCAGAGCGTCCTCAACTCGGCGAATGTTCTCGGGTGAAAGTTTTTTGGCTGAACGGAAGAAAAACAACAGGATGATAAAAGTGAATGTGAACGGACGCGGGGAAGCCCGGGCCGGATCTGGAACCGGACCGGAAAGCGTAAAACATCGGGTCAACGAGGCTACCGACCGCCGTCCGAGCGAGTGGGGCGAGTGGTGGAAAATCCGTGTGGCTAGTTATATTTTTTGGCATCGCTGGTTTGCCGTTGCCGGTACGCCTTTATTGTTGCTATTATCGCCCGTGGATGTAAAATTAAGCATAAATATTTAATGAAAGTACAGCCGACGGTGCGCATGGCAGAGTTTGGGAGAAAGGTGTGCAATGTTTTCCTTTCGCCCGGCTGACTGTTGTATTATGTTTTAATACGCTGCTCTCCACTCAATCGACCGAGCCTGGGCGATTTTTGGTGATGTTTGGTTCCAGCATCCAGTTTTCCTTTTTTTTCTCTCTCTCTCTCTCTACTCCAAAAGTCCACCGGGTTTTCCATTTGAACCGCTGGGCATCAGGACAGGTGCCTTTCTTTGCTCGCTTTTAAATCCCTTTCCGATCCGCTGGTTATTACACTTTTTAGCTCGCCACTAATTAAGGTTTTCGGGTTGAAGTCAACCAAGAGTCCTTTTTTATGCTCTGTTTTACATGTCTGGAAGCCTTTTTTTTGCTTTTACCACAACCAGGTTCCTTTATCTACGGTAATTGGATAACGTTTTAGCTCATGGCGGTGGTTACTTTTTATTAACTGCCAAAACGTACGCCAGGTTTCTGTACTGTACCGATGTACGGTGAGCTACAATCTAGAAAAACGTTTATTTGTTTATTTTTTACTAAAGCCCGTTATGACCTATTGTTGGAATTTTTTTTCTTTTATCAGTTTATACACCAGTTTTTAGTCCTCTTGCATTGCATCATGAAAGGCAAACATTCAAAACAATTGTCTCCGTTTGATATGCGTCACGTGAAACATGCTTTTTTCGGCCCGAATCGTGCCCTCACACGAAAAGAAGCCATTCTAGTTCCAAATCTTGGATTATTAAATATTAAACACGCTGGAAAGCGGCACGCGGTCCGCATCGCAAATGGAAGCTCATAACCTCGGGGAAAACTAACTCTGGCGCGCCCGGAACGCGCATGCAAATAACGTTCGGAAGCACTTTTCCGCACCGAAGAAAACGGGAACGATGGAGAAAAAAGAAAACACACTCACTCTGCACTCGTTCCGTTTCGAGCTGGAAAATCCACCGAGCTTTCACGTCCCGGTACTGGAATGGTTTCAACGATAATTATACAATTATACAATCGCAACAGCTGCCGCATGCCGCCCGACGTCGGGGCTTATTAAATACGTTTGCCCCGGCACGAACGAGACGCGGGCCGCGTGAGAAGCAAAGATTTTCTCCCGGCCCGATGTGCCCGATCCCGCATCGGACCGTCCCGGCGTTGGACTTGGCCAAAGACTGCCCGTTTTACAGCGCAACATTAAAGAAAACGGAGCAGCATATCCATAACTTCACGGGCCGCGTCACCAAGCCCGTGCCACGCCCGTGCATTCTCGTCCTAATTATGTTAATAAATATAGGAAACATTTGTCGCCACCTTTCACCACCGGCTCTTTTATCGTCGGCGTTCGTTTTACGAACGGCAAACGCAGTTTCACTTTTCACCGAAACAGGACGAAGCACCAGTAAGGTTTAAAGGCACCCTAGCTAAGCATAATTAACTAAATCTGGAAATCAGTTCGATAGAGAATGAATCTGGCGATAGTTGGCTCCACCAAAATTGTAATGCATCATGAACTTTGAGTATGAAATCGAATGCAAGAAATATCTCTGTTTCAGTTTGTTTTCATATTTGAAAAATATTTAAAAATCTTCCTCCTCTGTGATACAACAAACCGTTCATAAGATGCTGAGTGTCAGTACATGAAAAATTAAAACAACAATGTATACTTAACGAATCCCAGGAAAACGGCTCGCTCATTTCGTGCAACCGGCTTTAGCCTTTTCGTGTCGGGGGTGAAGGTCTCGCCTCTACCGCGCAAGACGCCAGAAGACCTGCTGCGATTGCCACAATAAATTAATCAATAGGTGTGACGGGAATATTAATTAAAATCCATAAAATTGGGCCGAAATTAATTACACAACTGCCACCAGCAACGCGTGTGACGCTGTGAGAAAGGTGTCAAACGCTACCGGCTTCGAGGAACGCCAGCTGGGGCTCAGGGAAAGCCGCGCCGTACGCCGACCGGAGCGATTTTCCCAGCGGCTTGGCGTACGTGAAATATTGAGTAGCGAGGGAAATTAAGACCAACTGTTGATGTTTCATCAGTGCGTATGTGTGTGGGTGCGAGTGCCGTCATATTGAAAATAGATCGAAGGAGGCTTATACATTTTAATCCACCTGGGAAAACACCAGGACAGCATTCTGTATCGATACTTTCCAAGGAACATTTTTAAAGTAACACACAAACTTAAGCTGAGTAATCCCAACATGGGAGGTCGAGCAGAAGTGTCCCCGGTCCTCATCCGGAACGGACGGTGTAATACAATTACTCTTCTCCATTACAAACTCGATCCCACTAATTAGTGTCTTGTGAAAATTGTACCGAGTGCGGCAAGTGGCTTTCCAAAACAGCGCAGCGATGCCGAGGAGAGAAAAAAACTCGGCTCCAAACGACAAGAAACATCCGCCCACAAGGCTGATAAGGGAGAAAGTAGACAAGAAGGGAAAACTTTAAATACCCATCAAAGGAGAAGGTTTTTCTTAGCTTTCCTTATTGCCTTTTCCGTTCCAACGTCCTTTCCCCCAACGGGGAACGTGTCCTAGCTGCGAGCGGGATCCGCTTCCAGCCGAAAGGATGAGGATGCAGGATGCCCTCGGCATCCATCACATCATGGTTTCAGTACGGTAGAAGGAAATTTCCTTCTGCGGGGTTTTCCTTCGGCACGTGACCGCAGCAACATGCAAGGAATAACTCTTTTTCTCGTCAGCAAAAGCCTTCCAAATCTTTCCCTGCTGGCGTTGCATCCTCGATGCCGGAGCATCTCCTGGCCAGGACGGCAATTAATGTGTACCGAACGAGCCCGGGTTTGGGGACACTCGTCGGGCGTGGACGTTTTTCGCTACGTACCCGAAGAATGAAAATGGAATTAAGTTCTTATTTAACTTTTTCGTAAGACTTTACTGCGAGAGTTCGGTTAGGGCGAGCCACCTCCTCTGACAGGGGAAAAGCACGACGATGGAGTTGTGTTTAAGATTCAATTTTCTAATTGCCACACCATGGGCAACTCTGGCGTTTTACAGAAAAGAAACCCTGTTGCATGCATGTCGTGTGTAAGTTTTGGGGATCGAAACTTTCGTACAAGATTCGGTTTTTCTTCTACGGCCAACTTTGACGTACACGTGCACCAGTGTTGGTTCGCAGAACAAAAAGTTTGTCTTCGAGAAGCTTAAAAAAAGCTGGCAGTTAGCAACTGCGTATAGTCAATCAGAGCAGGCTGACGACAATCTTATGTGGAGTGAGAAACTTTGGTATGTTTCACCTACTCATATCTGATCTAGGCAAAATAAGATACTGGAAAATTACTCTCGTTCCAATCGAACAGGTAAGTAAACATCTCTAGCATTATGTTCCAACGAGTTCTAAAAGCTACACTGCCTGCTGTGTTATGGGAAAAACTAGTATCTAATCCTAAAACAGCTCACAAAGGATCCTTTATCGCGTTGTTATGGAATGATTACAGCTGGTTTGCGCTGGATTACTGTTATTTTTTCCAAACTCCGGCCTAAAATAATCCTGACTAGTCAAACAACGGGCGCTAATAAACATTTCCCACCGCACACCCTACCCAACATAACTTATTTAACAAATCAAAAACCAATGAAAACTCCCCCTATTTCAACCAACCTCCACTCGCACTCCCCCAAAACCCGCTATGTTTGTTTTTCGGTTTGTTTGAAGCATCGGCAGAATTATGATTGGATTGTTTCTCTAATTCTAAAGCCCCTTTGTCTGCGTGTGTGCGTGTGCGAAAACAGAATGCAAATATTTATTCAAGGAAAGTTAATTTAATTTTCATAACCAAACTTGGTGGCAGCGTTGAGGGAGGCAGCAAAACTGTTGATGTTTGGTTAGTTTTTGCATGGGCAGCAGGAAAAATTTCGCACACACACACACACACAGCTTCCACACGATGGGTGCATTTGGCTTTTCATTGGAACATTTCAAAGGGCGAAAAAGCCCTGCGTAACTAAAACACATTCCATCGTTAACAAAATAGGGCTATTTCTTATTTTTCTAAACCCCCCTGCTTTGAGTGTGTTTGTTTGGTTTTGTGTAATGGTGTATGCTTTTCAAACATGTGAACATTTTTAGCCTATTACACGTCGGTTTTCCTCCCGAAGAGGAGGCTTTACAACCTTCCTTCCCCTTTACACCGTCAAACCCTGGGTACGTGCCTCGAAATCATTGACACGAAAGCTCAAATCATCCCTCGGTGGGTGAGGCTTTCGGAGGTTCCAGGAAGGCCGGCTGCGATTGACGTGGCCGTGGCAGGAGTGTATGTGCCGTTGTCAGGTTGGCCTTAATGGAAAGGTTTCATTAAAAACATAACTTGCTGCGTCATAGGTGACCCTTCCCGTAAGCCCCCAAAATAATAGAGGGCAAATTTCTACCAACATTTACCACATTTTTGTCCGACTCCAACTGACAAGCGACAATGATTTATATTGTGGCATGTCGTTGCCACTATCTCCATCATTTCCATCCAACTAATTTAGAAGGCAGTTATTAAAATTTATTGATTTTTCCCGAATCGCATCGGTGCAGCCAATCGCATACTTCAGCACATAATTCCGCGACTGCGTGAGTGAGTGAGATTAATTAAGCTTCAATTGTTCGTGCTCGAGATACCAAATTAATGTACCTGGGAAAATACAATGAACATGAGACCGATCCCCCGCGACAGACTCATCGCAGAGAATAAAGTTGCCTGTCAGTCAAATCCCCGTTCAAGGATCCGGAAAGACCACCGGGGTTCCTGGTTGGATGCGATGTTTGTCCCTGTGGTGCTGCGGTTACATTGACTGTTTGCTGTCGTTGAATGCATTTTGATTGGTTTTTAATTCTGACATTGAATCCACTATTTTGTCCTCCTGGTGTGGAACGGATAAATTTCCCCCCAAAATCGCGCAGCTTGTGCAGCAGCATTGTGCACATTTCAATTAGATAGATCAATTCATGCATATCCGTCCGGGCGGACGACAGGATAAAGACACGCACGGCCAGGACCTTTTCCCCCTTTTAGGAATGAACTACTCCATGGTCCTTCGCGTTCGTGCGTGGGTACTCGAACTGTAACACGCACACTCTACTGTTCGAAGTGGCAATATGTGTGCTGTGTGGTGCCGCCATCAGGACGAATCGTCCGAGGATCGCGGTGAACCACATCGCCAGTGCTCGCCGGAAGGGAAGCCACAACCGGGCCGTAGGGAAGGTTATCCGAAGTGAATTTAATCAGTGCGCATTCCGTTTCGGTTCCGTGACCGGGTGCGTTCTTTGTGCGATGCGTATCGCCAAGTGAACCGAGCCACATACCGCGGCCAATAAAGTTGGTCGACGATGCACCACGTGCACTTCTCATTGGTTCGTCCCTTTACAATGAAGTCCTTACGAAAAACGGTGCGGGTCCAATTTTTGAGCTATTGAAAAGCACCCAAACGTTCTTTCATTCCGTATTCGTACCTTTTTTTTTGGGAATTATCCTCGATTCATTCGGGTTCCAGTTCATTGTATGCAAAGTGTTACACGTCCACTGATTAATATGAAGAGGGGACATATTAAAGTGAAAAATGTAGCACAATCAAATTTGAATTTGTTTTTACTTTTCATATCGATAACAAAGTTTTTTTCTTTCATCAAAATTACTATATGATACTGTTGAATAGTGTTGAATTATTATATTGGGTTCTTACATGGACATAGACCGTTCAATTATATCAGTGGTCACAAAGTTTTTAAAAACTACACAAATTTGTGATGATTTGCTTGTCGATTCTATCAGAATCTAGAGGAAAGTTTTTCCCGAAAATAAATACTACCATTTCAATCGAAAATAAACCGGTAAACTTTCCCAGAACATGTAACATGTTTGAAATATTTTCTCGCACCTTTGTTCGTAGTGTGGGGCAGCATCAAACGCATTCCAGGAACTTCACCACGCATTTTCAACAAGTGCATACGATTACATCACGCTGCAACCCGTTGCCAGCGGGCATTCTGAAACCACCCCACCAACTCCCTGTCCGTGCTGGTGCACTTATTTTAATCGCAGATAATAAGGGCGTATCGTGTGCCCAGTAATTGCAACGAACCCACTGATTTCCTCAATCCCGGAAAAATAGTGGGCTGGCGGAGCTAAAACGCATCTCCTCTAAGCACCGGTTTGAGTTTCAATAAATCATGTGGGCATGCAGCGCCGAAACTCGGTGTGGCGTTGCCTCGGGTTTTCCCGGAAATTCCCAACCCCGGAAAAACCGAGCATCCTTGGAAACGGAAGAGAACAACATCAAACTAAAAGGGGCAAGTAGCTGCCTCCCATGAACAGAACCAATTAGGTGGACAGTTTGCAAAATACAATAATAATGGTCGACACACACACACACACACTTTTGCTTGGGGGCGAAAAAGCTGCAAGGAAACTTTCACCACCAACTTTCTCTCGGTGGCCACCCTGGCCAGTTGTAGCTGGGTTCTTCTTTTCTGTCCTTTGTAGTGGCAGGATTTCTCGCAGCGGATAAAGCACTTGCGGTTGTGCATAAATAGTAAAACTAGTATCTTTTTTTTAGTTTTGTCCAGCAATCTAAGGCCACCGAGGTTTGCGAGCCAACACCCATTTGTGGCCATTCGTCGGGCGGAAAAACTTTTCATTCAACTGCAAAGCACAGAAGTTGCTGGCAAAAACAACTTACACCCCGGATAAGTAAAATGCTGACATGGCCCGATACTGCGGCTCCATTCCGGAACATCTGTGTGCTTGTGTGTGTGTGTGTCTATGGTGTAGGACACATCCTCAACATTTATTTCATCTCGTACGGACACACTAATTAGAATGCTTACTGTGCCACTTGCCGGGGTGTATTTACACATTCTGGAGTTGGAAAAGTGTATCTGTTTGATGCTGTTTTTGTTTTGCTTTGGTTACGGTGGGCTGTTCGGTCTGTTCGAAAAGGACATTAGAACTTGCTTATGGAATTATGTTCGTTTATGCAGAACGGAGAGGAAAATCAAGGATGCATGCAGAAGGATTTAGTTTATTCCGGAGCATGTTTTGTAAATCGCTCGGGATTGAACCTAAACTTAATTTTAAATTGATTTATGGCTACAGGAAAATTGTCCACGGAAAGGTTTTAGGGGAGAAAACTTCCTGAAAAACGACCAGTAAGATTCCTCCACTATATATTTTTTACTTGTCATTATTTTTTGAATAAACTATACAATGTTTTATCGTAACACCGATCCTCACTCCACTTTCCCAAAAACGTATATCCACGAAAATAAAAAAATTGATGATGACTTCAAGGCTAGCATAAATTTGATTCACACCCATCAAACCAATCCTCGCCACGGAACGAGCCACGTCAGTGATTTTTCGAAGCCCTGTAAAATGCTTGCACCGCCAGTGACTCCGCTGACGCGGTTCGCTGCAGGAAAAGTTTCGTTCGGAAAAGCGGATTGCATTTTCAATATCGCTTGATTGCACGGCTCGAAGCAGCCGAAGCACGCGAGACGCTGGCAATGGACGTACCGAAATATATTAATAACTCACGTCGTCTCTCGCCTTCGACTCTCGGACTCCGCCAAGTGAAAAGTTTTCTCCCATTCCACCTCCACCCGAAAGAAGAACAGAAAATATGCAAAGAAGCTTAAAAATATGTTCCAACGGCCCAAACCCCGTCGGCCAATGCATAAAAGTATCCTTATGCTTCTTGCATGCATTATTTCTCTTTCCCAAAGAGTGTGCCTTTCAAAGCGTCCCGCAGCCCCAACGTACAATAATACATTCTTTCAAAAACTCTGTCTGCTGGGAAAGGGAACTAAGAAAAAGGAAAAGAAAATTTACGCCACGAACAAGGCAAGGTGAAAATCATTGGCCTTCGTTGTAAAAAAGAAACAAACGCAACCGGTGGATGATTGGAGCTCTCGAGAGCCTGCGGGGCAATACAAGAACTCATTTCTCCGTTAGCCGTAACGTCCATTCCATGCGGGGCCATGGTTTGGCAAGGGCAAACTTTTCCATTGTCATGCCACATTGGCCTGGTCTCAAGGAGCGTAAAAACTGTACAAGCATACTCAACGAGAAGAAAATAAAAGCGAAGAGTTTGCCTCACAAAAAGGATTAATTGTAATATATTTCCTTTCAGGGGGCACAAGGAGGTGGACACTTTTCGCACACCACCGACACCTAACACATCCACCAGCGTACTCGGTACGATAACGTTTGACAATGACAATGACCGTCTTGAGGGTGGGAAAACGGAACAGTCAAATTTCAAAACGATGCTGGTTTCGGTTCGCAAAGGGAAGTTTTCACTTCCATTTTAGACGGATTGAAAGCACAAATTACGCAGCACAAGTTAGCGCCGGAAGGGTTTCGGAAACGTTCTCCACCGGTGAAAAGTCCATGGAAAAGCTTCCCAATGGTAAAGCAGCAGCTTCGGTGCTGGTCCAGAAAGGAAAGGGAAAACAGTGGAACCAAACCCCTATTGGAAAGTTTGGCGCACTGGAGCACCTTTGTGTGTGTGCTGGGTTTGGGCATGTGAAAGATATTCCTTGACATTGCAAATAATGTTAAGGTTTTGATGGAGTCTTTTTACGATTCATTCGCTACAATAGCTCGATTTCTGGTGCTGGTTACTCGTTAAACACCGTAGAAGGGAAGAAATTCTATTCCATTGAATGAAAGATGATTGAATTCATGATGTTCTGTAACTTGTTTGAGTGCTGATGTAAATTTGCATTGAACAAATGGTTATATTTACTCTGAAATGGAATTTTGAAACGTTTCCGAAAAGGTTTTACAAAAACGAAAAGTTCCGAACAACCAAATGTTGTTAAAATATATATTAAACGTAAGATGTTATTGAAAGAAGGTTAGAAAAATGTGTATCATTCTTTTCTAGAAATGGTATTGAATGTACAATCGAATTGCTTTCTCCCGAAGCCTTGATATTATCCAAAAATAATCAAGTTAAACGGAAAAATACGTATATTTTGCTGGGCAAAATTACCTTCAACCGTAAGACATATGAAATCATGCGTAACCGAACTGATAAAGAAAGGACGTCCTTCTTTCGAGATGCTTCTTTTTACCATAGGACTTTTACCAAGGTTCCTTTTACTACCCACTGAATCCACCGAATGGCCAAGGAGCACGCGTAATGCCAAAAAATCGAACCCAATAAATAGCATTACACGGCGAACACGGCCGTCAATATTTAATAAGGATCGATGCGCACCACGGTTGCTTTCACCCGTGTGCCACCTGTACCGTCCGCCCTACGTCCTTCGACTCTCTTTGACGGTGAAATTCAATCATTGACACTGCCGGTATTCTCCCCTCCGAAGCCACACTCTCCACCACTCGTATTGCTTCGAATCGCTACGATTTATCTGGTCTACGTTCGCACGAAAGGAGCACGAGCGCACGTTACGCACGTCCTGTGGGCGGCTGGCAGTGGCCGTAAAATCACGACCACGCACAAATCCTACACCCGGCCGGCAGCAGCGCACACACCTTTTATCGCACCTGTCCGGGGCGCGAGAGAGAAGGAGAGAAAAGAAAGCTAATAAAAATTTTATGTAATTTGCGTTTCGTCTTCCGACAACCCTGAGAACGCACCGACGTTGGAAGGTTGGCGAAGATTCGAGGCCACCAGAATTAGATTCCCCAAACCCGTGAGGATACCGAACAAACCACGGCGCTAACATAATAAAAGGATAAACGAAACGAGTGAGCTGAACAAAAACGATTGAAGGCAGGAGAAATACTTTTACGCTAATTTATTATTTTAATATTGTTATTATGCTAATGCTCAAAATTTAACTGTTTATTGTTACGGTTTGCTGCTGTTGCTGGCTTTACTATACGGCCATTGCGTCACGGTACGTTAGCTTTTCCTTTTGCTTTATGTGCCTCTACTGCTTTCTTTCCTCTCTAGGCTTTAATTGTTTGGCGCGCATTTGGGAGCTTTACCCACATCCTGTCTCACACTCACACACACACCGCGTCCTCTGTGGTGCGTTCTTACTTTTCTACACTTATACTACACACTTCTTTCATTAGGCAAGCTTGTCTCGATTGCTCGAGCGTCGGTAACAACTCGGTACTTTCCTTCTCTTCAATTCAATCCCGTTAAGTCATCATCATTACGGGTCAATTGCTGTTCTATCCATCATCGTTCCCCGCCCGGGTGGGGTTTCCTTTTTCTACGTGCTACTACCACTGAGAACGGGTGCTTCAATGGACACACCACGCCACAGTAAGGCGACTAGACGACTTCATATTTCCTCTATCTGCGGCCACACGTTGTGGCTTACCGGTGCCGTCTGCAGCGGTCCCTTCGTTTCTCTACATTCCTTCAGAAATTGGGCTACTCCCTGGTAGTACCTGCCGAAGAAAAAAAAATAAGGGAAATGGAAAAGAATACGTTAGTGGTGGAGGACATTCTGAGCGGACCGCACGATTCGTAGGGCCCCACACAATCAGGACACATTATTCATATTTAAATGTTGCCTTCCTTTTCGCAACATACCTTTCTTTTTCCCCGGTGTCGAATGTAATAAACCCGTAAATAGAACCGCACCGCTAGGCAATTCACTGGAAAAACGGCGAAATGTTCACGCAAAATATTCTTCCACGACGAAGAAAAGTACGCCACAGTCGCAGCCGAATAATGTGAAACGATTAATCATCCGTCGCGTTCACCGGATCGCGTTTCCGGTACGGTTTGGCAACCGAGCCCCAAATCGCGGATGGCATCACCATCGCCGCAAATCGGTGGACTTCTCTCATCAGCACGCGCGTAGAAAGAAAATCACTTTTCCGGTGGGGAGGGGGCGGCGGGTGTTTTGTCGGTTGCCAGCCGGCGCCCGATTTCGGGGTCGATTGAAGAAGTTAATTTTTCTACATAAATCATCTCATTATAAAATTAATGGCAGCATCTTGGTGCGCCGGTTTCCGACGAAAGTATGTATGTACGGAACACCGTGAGCGATGGCGTTAGGTTGGCGGGAACCGGGGCGTGTTTCAGAAATAATTATGTAATTAAATCGTTCGTTGAGCATCGGGTCGAGCATCCTGAACACACAATATTAATTGAAGATCAACGGAATGATGGAAACTATTCATAATCTTCCCTTTCTCGAACAAAGAAAAGCTTTTCTCCGGAAAGTTTTATAAAGTACCAGGCGCCTCCATACGAACATTTTTCTTTTCTCACAAGAAATATTACCTGCATTTCAGTTGAACCAACTTGCATTATTTCTGTATTTCAACAACCCGTAAATCTCGTTTGCCCGGCCGAATAGTAATTCCCTTCCGATGGACTATTCTCGACCGCACGACAAAAGGAATCGTCCCGTTATCCCAGCCGTTGATTTCCACCGCAAGGCGTGTGAGTGTGTCTCTCCCTTCATGTTCTAATCCGATTACCTGATGCATTCACATTAACCGGGATAATGCTTACACGCCAAACCGCAGCATCGCCGCTACATTAAGCAAAGTAATGTGCACTTGGGCCTGCTTGGGCTCCGATCCGATGCGCCATGAATATTGAAGCACCCAGGACCAGCATTAGGGCCAGGTCGAGGTTCCGGATGCGATACATCCGAAGCCATACACACCAGTCCAACCCGAGGCCTCATCATGTTACCTGATGGCGGTTGATGAGGAGCTCTGCTGGACTGGTTTGATATTTTATTCACACACCGGTAAACCACAACCTGTGTCCGCTGCCCCGTGTCTCTATCAACCCCGGAGCTCCGATTTCGGAAATATGTCCCTCGCTGGACGTTGGCCGAGTCGCATACCGATGAATGGATGTTTCCCGAATATGCGTGCGTGTCTTTCTGGTATTCAATTTCCCGTACCGCACGCAAATTATTATCCTCTGAGGTTAGGATTAGAAGTCGGAAGTGCATTAGGGATACGGAGGGGTTTTAAAAGCACCAGATCCGATCCGGCTTTTGATGATTGGCTGTCATGCGATGGGTTGTAATATCGGCGCATTTTCCACACAACAATACGCAGCTATAAATAAGTTTTGTCATCTTAGCTTTGGATGATTTGATACTGCAGTTACTCCTTTTTTAAGTTACTTGAACTAATACTTACTCTAAGTAAAACATTTTACATCTATTAAATTCTATAATGAAAGGGAAAGTCGTACGCACTTCAAGGTGGCGTTAATACCTTTCCTCTAAAATTCCCATCCTACCTTTTACTGCGTCTCCATTAGTGTTTGCATTGTGTAGACCTGTCCTCCCAACCCAATCATCACCATCATGCAAAATGCGTTGATGATGAAAAATGGGTTCAAATCCATTCATTGCCCTTACCACACAACACCTCCCTTGGCACCGGAAAAAGGCGGAAACAATGAACAATGTAAAATTAATCCCGTCAAGTGTCGTAAAGCCTAAGGACAGACATACGCAGGAGAGCGGGAAAACCTCGTTACCTTCGGAAACGGAAAAATTCAACCACTTTCCGCGCCGCCCTTTAAAAGATTTGCTCCACGTGCACGAATGGCACCTTTGGGGAAACGAGCCGGATTCGTAGGAGCAAAGGGTAGGACAAATGCTCTTCGCCGTTTTGTGACAGAAATTTCCCTCGTCAGCAGCACTAATGCCATCAAACGTCACCAGCGTGTTCCCCCCATTAACAAACAAGGCAACTTTTAACGTGTGCCCTGCATACCGTTCCTCACATTAACGCACCAGCGTCGTGATGTTGTAGGAAGGGAATATCCTGTGGAAGAGAAGAAAAAGCCCCTTGCCGAACTGCACACACAGCACGTACATTTGCCGAGCCCTTTATCCAACGCTAGGTGGGGAGGTAGAGAGGGAAAATTCGGTTCGCCCATCGGAACCGGTGGACCGGAAAAAAACGGAAATCGCAACAATCATTTCAATTTATGTAAAAGAGCATATCAAGTGATGTAGAATAATCCTATCAATACTACAACCCGTCCTCCAGACGGTTTTTGGTCGCACCGGGACATGAAAGCAAGTGGAACCGGAAGTGGAATTAGTCCAACGGTTGTCGGCTGCGCACGGTTGCGGTGCTGATGATGATGACGAGCGAACATATTGCCCCCGTTCAGCTGATGTCTGTAGGGAAACATTAACAGATTGTCATTACGCGGTGGCGATAGAGTGTGGCCTGGAACCTTTTCGTTTTGGAGGGTAAATAAATAAGCGCTAGGTCCGCAAATAAATGCCTTCATTAAAGGGCATTCACGTTTTTATTCGTGACTCTCTGTGTGAAATAATCAATAAAATTGATTCCAAATACAAGGTTATTTTGTGCTGAGAGAAAGTTGTTTAAATAGCTTCACAATTCCATAACGGGATGTTAGACTGTATCAAAATTTCCCACCGGAATCTCAACCATAAATTGCTAAGGGAAAACATCTTAAAGCACTCGCGCACGACGTGCCTATCACGTGTAGGTTTATTCACACCGCTAGACATTCAAGTAACGTTCGCTCCCCGTTTCCAACATTTTCCCGACAACAGACAACGGGAGAAGCCCTAACGCCGGGTTCGAATAAGCAATGGCAAAGCACGAACCTCCGGCCGCACTGATCCGTCTGTCAGAAATATAAAATGGGATAAAACCGACTTAAGCACGAGCGTAATTAATATTTGAAATATATTTTGCTTGGGGAGGAACGAGATCGGGACCGTCGAGTCGTCGAACACGGACACAAACAAGAGGAAGCCCTTTCGGATCATTGTGACGGAAGCTTGGTCGCAAACCGGGGGGTCGCTTCTGTATTGCAAGCTAATAATGTGCACAGTGCTGTGCAAGGTAAAGTTTTCAAATGGAATATGAAAACAAAACGTTCGAAGGAAAATCGGTGATACAGTGTGGAACCCTGTGTGGTTTTTGTTTTGTGTATTCCTTAGTTTACATTCAAAATGAAATACAACATGTGGCACAATAAAACCTGAACGATGAACAAACACAGATAGAAGGAAATTTCGTCCCATACTGTAACCATTCCGTCGTCAGCAAAGTTTAACCATATCAGACAAATATGCCAAGAAGGATTCAAAGTGTCACACATGCGCCAATGACATGAAGTCGGTCCTCCCCGACGGAGGAATCTGTCCAAAGCGACTGGAACTTACAAACGATAGAAACGGTGTTTGCGGTTGATTGTATCTCCAACGTTCCACGCGTCTCGCTTCTACCGTTTCAACGGTTTTGGGGGTAAGGACTCCTTATCACACATACACGCACACCCACACCGAACACGGAAGGGACATTCGCGGGGAAGAAATTTACCTTCGCGGTTTTACATAAACGAGGTTTACCGGGGCCGGTGGAATTTGTAACCGCCGTCAAGAGCAGATCCATGTCATTACTTTTGGTCTGGCGAGTGATCGCTCTGGCTACGCCAGACGTGACAGTTGGGAAACCTCGCTTGCCAGTGACACGGCAAGATGGATATTACGTTGCCGACGTGCAACGATAGCTAGAAGCCCCGTAACCGATTGTCGACATTCCTTTGAACAAAGATCAAGAAACGTTTCGGGGTGTAGGTTCTCTTCCATTCCGTGAGATGGAGTAAAATAACCAATCTTAGGAAGATAATTTAAACCGAGCTGTTATTTGAGTGTTAATTGCATACTTTTGGAACATCGTTAATAATGTTTCTTGTGGTATAAAGAGAAGAAAAGCCTGACCCTTTTTTAGTAATCAAAATCATGTAATGGTTATATTAACATTAACATGTTGCTTGGATAGAAGCGATCCAATCTAGTTGCCATAGAAGAAATAAAGAGTTCAGTTTTTAAGTCAACCCACAAACTTGAACAAAAATGTGTGATAAGATTAATACATACAAGTAATTTACTACTTACCCACTCACAGCCCAGGTATCGTTATGGGATCCACCAGCGATCTGGAGCATCTGCTTGCGTATGCTGCCGCACCGCGTGTGCAACATCGTCATCATCCTCGGAGGCACTAGAGTATCGGCCAGGCCGGAAATGAACAGTATCGGTGCGGAAACGAATTGAATTTTATCGATAGATAGAAACTGATTCCGGTACAGCAGCAGGGGCAAATATTTGACGCACGGATGGATCAGCTCGACCGCCATATCCGGGATGCTGGTGAATGTGTTCTCCACAATCACGCCCATCAGCTTGGAGCCATAAACGGCATCGGCGGCAAGGTCGATCGTAACGGCTCCGCCGAGTGATCGACCGAATACTATTATCTGACCGTGGTCCAAATCGTGCCGGGTGAACAGATGGTCAAGCACCGTGCGGGCGTCAGCAAAGAAACCCTTCTCGCTCGGTGTGCCGGTCGACAGACCGTAGCCACGGTATTCCACCATCAGCACGTTGCACTGAAGCGTGTGGAAAAATCCGCTGGCATTTTGCAACCGATGACCCATGTTGCCCGCATTGCCGTGAAAATATATGATCGTAGGCACATAGCGACCCTTCTCGCCCGGATGTCGTATCCAGAAAGCGTGCAACGATATGGCGTCGCGTGTCTTCAGGTGTAACGTTTCGTAAGGCAACCCGTGCATCGATGGAACCGGGATAAATATTCGGGAATTGGCCGGCAGCTCTGGATGGTACAGTAGGTTGTCCTGTGCGTGGTAAAGAATACCTACGAAGAAAGTTAGGAATGATAGTTATAACGCTCTTTTTGTCCAACAATCGATAAAGGTTCTACGTTACCTGATACGGCGAATAAGAGTAGAAGAAAGGTAAAAAGACCACCGTAAACGATGTATATCAGGAAGGCCGTTATCAGAGCTGCTCCACTTGCGGCCCATATTCGCATAGCAATTCCGCTCAGCACCCGCACGATTCTCCAATCGCGGAATGGCATTTTGGACGGTGTTTTACGGGGTACTTAAACGATCTTCTAACAAAACGGTTGTATATCGGTACGCACCGGGGCGTAGTATTACTGAAGTATTCTAGCGAGACCAAGTGAGTACATCGCAATACAAACTATGGCTTTAACACAATCCCAAAAATATGGCCATTTGCTTGTTGCAAACTGCATATGCTGGTACTAGTTTGTCGCTTTTTATCGGCATAACTCACTTGTGCGCACATGGTTTGCAGGCGCAGGAAACGATCTCACAACTTTATCACAACTTCTACCGGTTTGAGACCATTGAAAAGCAACGGAACAAACTTTTCTTTGATCAATTCAATAAATATTGCGTGGAAATCCCATTTGTTTTCGTTTCGTTTGTTGACATATTGTGGTTTGCTGTAGTGTTGGCATAATTGGGATTCGGAATATTCACTCCCAAGGCGGAGCTTACTCAATCCCACTCGACAGATTCAAATAAATTTGATTTTATATTGAGTTGATTTCATTCTTATTTTCTTGCTTAACTTATTCAACGAATTTAACAAATGATTAAAATAGAAGATTCGAATCTCAGACCGGATTTAATTCAAAAGGTTCGAGCCCATGCAGGGATTAAGTTTTTCACCTCTAGTTCACCATTGTTTTAGTACAATTCTGACAGCCGGTACGTTTAGTACACCAACTCCGAGCGTCAATCGTGTTTCAAACCATCTTCAAACCGGTTTAAGCGAACAATAGAGTAGGAAGGCCTTTCAAACCCAATCACTATAAACGCATACACTACACTAGACTAATCTGTCAGGTCAAATTGTTATAAACAGCTTTCCTCACGTTGTAACATCGCGCGACGACCAGAAACGGAAGAAAATCTTAATCGTTGCCCAACTCAGTTCCGCGTGTGTGAAGATACTCTACCCCAGCGATGGCCAAACGCGGTGCACAATCGACGCTCGACCATTTAAACTGGAACGAAGCCGAAACACCGGAAGAAGTCGGCGAGTTTGCGAAGGCAAGCGAGGATGTTTTAAAACAGCGAGTCATCAAGAAGGCCCGGCGTCGCGTTGCAGGTGATGCGGACAGCACTGCGGCGGCGACGTCTTCCGTGTTCGGAGGATTCAAGGGATTCCAGTCAACCCCGTTGGCCACGAAACCGGAAGCGGGTGGTGCAAAATCATTCTCTTTTTTAGCAACTTTAGGTGCGAACACGAACGGCAATGGCGCCGCCGGTGTGTCTTCAAGCGGCACCGTGGGCAGCAGTAGCGCCACACCGATGTTTTCGTTCGGATCCAACGCAAGCGCACCGCCGGCAGCAGTCGATGCTGGCAAAAATACGTTCACCTTTGGATCCCAGGCTAGTCTGAAGGCGGACAGTACGGAGGGCGCGAAAAAGCCGGCCCCCACCAGCTTTGGCATATCATCCTCGAAGGACAACGATACCGACACCAACAAGAACATGTTCAGCTTCGGAACGAATCCAGCGAAACCGAGCACCACCTTCGGCGATGTGGCCGCTAAAACGTTTTCTTTCGGATCGAACGCCACCAAACCGGCAGTCACGGCTGAGGCGGATAAGAAACCTACCACATTCGGGTCACCGGCCACGACCGAATTTGGACCAAACGCGAGTGAAAAAGAAACTTCTACAACCACCACTAAAAGTACGTTTTCGTTTGGAAAAACCACAACACTATCCGACTCGTCCGGTGCGGCCGTTAAGAGCACGTTTTCATTCGGTTCCCCCAAGGCCGATACACCGAATGCTTCCTCGACCGGTCTGATGGGTGCCCCGAAGAGTACATTTTCGTTCGGATCCATTCCACCGAAAACGGATGCAACCGAGCCAGGAGCGGCAAAGGAACCGGCAACAATTGGTTCCCCAAAAAGCACGTTTTCTTTTGGGTCGTTGGGCGGCAAGGCTGATTTACTCTCGAAGAGTGCATTTTCCTTCGGATCAATTCCACCGAAAAAAGATTCAACCGACTCAGGGACGGCCAGTAAGGACACTGCAGCAACAACAACACTATCTTCGCCGAAAAGTACGTTTTCGTTTGGTTCACTGGCCGCCAAATCCGATTCGCCGGGTGGTGCTGCTCCTAAGAGTACGTTTTCCTTCGGCTCGATCCCACCGAAGGCCAAAGATTCCGGAGAATCCGAATCGAAAGACAGCACCCCAAAAGACGCCGCCCCAAAAAGTACGTTTTCGTTTGGTTCGATTCCACCGAAGAGCGATGCGGCCGAAGGAACTGGAGCTAAAAAACTTACGTTTGGTTCATCGCCGGCCAAAGAAAGTGCAACCGATACCGGGAAGCCGACATATTCCTTTGGTGTTCCGGCCGGCAGCACCAAAGAGACGGTGGGCACCACGGACAAAGCGGCGTTCAGCTTTGGCCCCGCAAAAGAGAAACCCGATGATACGATCAAGAAAATGTTCAGTTTCGCCACATCCGGGACTTCCAAACAAACGACCGACAAAGAGGTGAACAAGGAGTCCAACAAAGTGCCATCATCGACTAGCTCCGGTGGAAGCGCGTTTGGTCCAAAATCGACCGGTAGCGGAGACGATCCAACAGATAGCGGGGATAGGCCGACATGTTCGAGTGTGGACGAGGTGAAAGCAAATTTCCAGGCGGACGTAATTCATTTGAATCAAACCTTCGTCCAGTGGATTTCGTCGAGTGTCCAGGCGGCACCCTTCTGCAAGCTTCACGTGGTATTCCGCGATTACGAAAGGTTCTTCGCCGAGTTGGAGGCGGGAAAGGAAAAAGCTCTAAGGTTGGTATCGGCCAAGGAAAAACAACAACCGGCCAAGGAACCGCCAAAGGAACCGGCCAAGGAACCGGCTAAGGAACCGGCTAAGGAACTGGCCAAGGAACCAGCAAAGGAACCGGCAGAGAAACGAGCGAAAACCCCGGAAGAAGAGAAACCGAACTTAGCGGTGCCGGAAAAAGAAAAGGAAAAGCCTAAACCCACCTTTTCCTTTGGTATTTCCGCTCCGGTCAAAGACTCCCCTGGTGCAAAGGTGCCAGAATCTTCACCGGCGAAGGTTTCGGCGCCGGCGGCCAGTACAGGATTCACCTTTGGAGCGGCCAAACCATTCTCGTTCGGTTCCGGTTCCATCGGGGGCATAACTGCATCGACTCCGCTGGGAGCTTCCAAACCGCCGGCCGCCATAACCTTTGGCACCCCGTCGTCCACCAGCGTGCCGACTTCGTCTCCTTCCTTCTTCGCCGGTGCATCCACTTTCGGCAGTAAACCGGCGGCCACTCCGGGTAGCAGCCTTTTCGGCTCCTCTATACCCGGAGGGCTAACGTTCGGTAACGTATCCAAACCGGCCACCGGGGACGGTGGAGACACTGGCGGCGCGAAGGACGGAGAAGCTGAAGCGGACGAAGACGAACCACCGAAGGTAGAGTTTACGCCGGTCGAAGAAAAGGACAGTCTATACTCGAAGCGCTGCAAATTGTACGTGAAAGCGGGCGGCTCGTTCTCGGACCGTGGCATCGGCACGTTACACATCAAGAAGGTGGACAGCAAGGTGCAGCTGCTCGTGCGGGCGGAAACGAGCCTGGGTAACATTCTGTTGAACATTGTCCTGAACGAAACCGTGCCACTGCAGCGAATGGGAAAGAACAACGTGATGATGGTCTGTCTGCCGACGCCGGAATCGAAACCGCCACCGACCTCGGTGCTGCTGCGCGTGAAAACGGCCGAAGAGGCGGACGAACTGCTGGAAACGTTGCTTAAGTACAAGCCGAAGTAAGTGACGCTCGCCCTGTTCGAGTTCTAAATTAATGTTCTTGTTCTATTGTAACTCGCCACGCGCGAGTAACTTTATCGTTTTATTTTTATGTACAACATCAGAAGGAATTCCTTTCAGAATAAAAGAAAAACTTAAAAGACCGCAAACCCGCGTGCTTTATAAAACGAAATCTTTATCCTTCTCATCATCGTCGTCGTCGTCCTCTGACACTGCCTCGTCTTCCTCGTCCTCCGCACAGGAATCGTACCGGCGATTCTCCTTGTCGACGTCATCCTTTTCCTTTGCTTTCTTCGCCGCGAGCGCCTCCCGACGCTTCTGTTCGGCCAGCTGTTGCTCGACGACGGCCGAATTCGAACGGTGGTGAAACACGAACGAAACGCACCGCGTAATGTCCCACGATTTGGACAGGATATCGTCCGGGATGCCCTTATTGTTGGCGCAATGGTACCAGTGCACCAGATCGGACATACAGTCGCTGTCCTCCGGTGGAAGCTTCGTTTGCACGTTGTTCGTGCACCGTTTGCATTTGAAGATGTCGTGCGTATCGGACAGTGTTCCCTCGTCCAGCTTGAACAGATCCTTCAGATCGTCCTGCGTAAAGTGCCGCTCACCATCCTCGTTGTTGTCCACCACCGTCGTCGAGAGGGCTTTCTTGTGCGTTTGCCGCTGGAAAATCTTCTCCTCAATCGATCCGGTCGCAAGCATCCGATAGATGTAGCATGGTTTCTTCTGTCCATCGCGCCAAACGCGTGCCATCGCCTGCTCATCGTTCGCTGGGTTCCAGTCCGGGTCGAACATCACGAGCCGATTGGCACCGATCAGATTCAACCCACAACCGCCCGCCTTCGAGCTGAGCATGAAGATGAAATCGTTCGAATCGGGCCGATTGAATTCGTCCACCACCTTGCCGCGTTTCTTGATCGTCATCGTACCATCGAGTCGGACGTACCCGTAGCCTCGCTTGCGGCAAAGCTTCTCGAACAGATCGAGCGTCTGGGTGTAGTTCGATACGAGGACGATTTTATCCGTCGTGTTTGTCTTGATGGACGCAAGCATACAATCGAGTAGCATCAGTTTCGCACCAAGTTCCGGCCGCAGCTCACGGGTGCTGTAGTTCGCCGGCAGTATGCTGGCCGCATTTTCAAATCCATCCGCACGCTCCTGTATCTTGTCGTACACCAGATCCGGATGATTGCACAGTTTCTTCAGCGAAGTAATATTCGAAAGGGCCGTTAGGCTGGCCTTTACTTCGGACTTTTCCAACACGCTACGCCGGATGGAGTCGGATTGCAGGAAACTTTTGTACAAAGCCGCCTGCACCTCGGTCATCCGCACGCAAACGACCATTTCAAACTTGACCGGAAGGTATTTCGTGAGTAGGGCGCTCGTGCGGCGTATCATGCACCGATTCACCAACGCCGCCAGTTCCTGTAAGCGCTCAGCAGCTTTTTCGCGCTCGGAATCGGTCGAATTCGCATCTTGCCCGCGAAGAATGGGGTTTTCAAACTGTCTCCGAAATTCCTACAAAGAACCGGAATAAAATTTTGCTGTTTAAATTCACAGGAAAATAGTTAAAAATTTTCTACTTACAGCGGTTGTGCCAAGCATGCCTGGATTTACGAAATGCAATAAACTGTAGTACTCTGTCAGATCATTCTGGATCGGAGTTCCCGACAATAGCACCCTACGTTTCGTCTTCAATCCCATCAGTGCCTGGTAGGTGAGATTCTCACAGTTCTTTAACCGATGTCCTTCGTCACACAGGACCGCACCCACTTCGGAATTGTTCAAAATGTGAGCATACAAACGGAACGTTTCGTAGCTGATGATCAACACCGGCGTCCCGTGGCGTTGGCTCTGGTTGGCCATGTACTGTTCCAGCTCTTTCGTCGTTTGTTCCTTCGAGCCACCATCGATCGCAAGACAATTCACCCGACATCCCAACCATTTGGCGAACTCTTTGTACCAATTTTTTACCAACGAGCTCGGGCACACGATGATTGCCTTGCTAATGGTCGGTTTGCAGTCTGGACTTTGGCGCAACAGCGTCCACAGTAGCGTGATGCACTGTAACGTTTTACCTAGTCTGTAAAGAAAAAAAAGGATTAAGATAGAAGCTCTTTCTTGATCGTGACATCCGGTATACATACCCCATTTCGTCGGCCATAATACATCCGTTAAAGTCACCCTTCGCCCCGGTAACACAATCGTACATAAACCGGACTCCTTCCCGTTGATGGGGACGCAAAATGTTCCCCAGCAGTGGATCCACCACAACGTGCACCTGGATCTTGTTCGCATCCATCTTCAGCTTATCGTGCTCGGACAGTTCCGGAGGACTGTACAGCACTAGCGCGTTGCAGGCGAACGGATCGTGCAAGGCACGCCGGGCCGCCGACCTTTTCATCCCCAGGCATCGCGTGGAGTGTTCCGGAACGTAGTTTGCGATGGGTATTTTGAATGGTTGACTGAGAATCTTCATGATCATTATTTCGTGCTCCGACACCGACAGCTTTGGAGCCGGTTGGGGGCTGGCATTGCCCTTGTCCGAGTCCCGTTTGCGGCATTCTCGGTTTCGTTTTTGCGCCGACAAGGGACTTTTGAATGGAGAGTTCACCGATGTTGACGGTACGCACCGCTGGGGTACGAGACTTTTGCGCTGCAAAGATGGTAACTAAGATTAATATCGAACTTTAATCCGAGGAGTAGATTATATCCTTACCATTACCGGGGGTTCTTCTGGGATCGATAAAGAAACGGACCAAAACAACGCAGTTTATGAAAAGTGCGCGTTCGGTTTGACGTGTGTGACGTTGACACTGTTGACGTTTGGCCTGCCATCTTTGTTTAGCTTTGCATTTGCTATCCTTGTCTTTGCGCTCTGTCAAACTATCGCTGGCGAAAATAATCGTACAACACACAGAAAAAGGTCGCCACGGGCTGTTGTACGGGATAAAAACGGAATTCAGCAGCAGGAAAATCCATTCTCGCTGCAAACTAGTTAACGTAGAACCGCTAGTCAACCCCGTTATTGTTCCATCCCGTCCAAAACGCCCAAACAAGTCCAAACAGTCGACGCTTTCAACGACGTGTGTTGTACGCCAGAACGAAATCGTTTCGCGATCCACGGTGGAAGTGTTTCGTGTAGTTTTTATTTTGCCTAATACGCGTGGAATAACAGTACCTGGCGGAGTGAAAACAAGGGCACACACCAATCGCCGATGGTACAGCGCCCTCAGGGCCACCTCAGCACGCTTTCCCCTCGTCTTTGACGCGCTCCGCGAAGCGTAAGGCACAGGTTCGGTTGGTGTTTTCACGGTCAGAAATATGTCGATGTGGTTGTCCGTTTCCTGATAGCGGAGTCTCACCAGTCTCAGGGTCAGAGGGGAGTGTGTGCGTGTGCGGCTGAGGGAAGGAAACGCAACGTAATCCACTTCATTTCATCACGAAGTGGATCAACGCCTCCGATCGACACGACACACCAGGTCCACCCCTGCGCAACCCCTCGCTAGTGAGCACTTCCGGAAGGTGTACGTGTGCAGTGCGTGAGAAGCAAGTGACATACATCCAACGGTGGCCACCGTCGGCACAATGAGGACAGTTAAAGATGGGGCAACAGCCTCAAAACAGCCAACCCGTTGGACACCCCCGAAGCCGCTCACCTTGGTCACGGTTGTGACCGGGGTGCTGGTGTTGGTCCTCTCGGCAGCCTTGGCCGATGACCAGATCCCCACCGTGCCGACGCACAACATGTCCAACAAAGAACGCAACGAATTAAAGTAAGATCCGCGATCTCCGTAGACCGTCACGACAAAGGTCCTTCCGGAAAAAAAGGAAGGTGCAGAATGGTTTTCATCACTAATTTATTGCCCCCTCCTCACACCGTAGGGAAGAATCCCGTGAAATGTTCTACCACGCGTACCGGGCGTACATGGACAACGCGTACCCGGCGGACGAGCTCATGCCTCTCAGCTGCACTGGCCGCTATCGGGGTGTGACGCCGTCCCGAGGCGACCTAGACGATACACTTGGGAAGTAAGTTAATTAGCCAAATGTTTTCCACTCCATGAACCAAACCGCACGAAAGCAGATGACGTGTACCGAAAGTGTGCGAGATGATAAGGGAATTACTTCACCGACACTTGTGCGCTCTAGTTGCCGCTTTGTCATGGGTTTTTGTTTACTTTTATTTAAACGTAGCTTCATTTGATAAACAGAAGCAACTGGTACAATATGTGATTAATTCAAACGCAAGAAAGCCTCGTATCGTACTTCTCGAACGAGCTCTTATCATGTGATGCTTCAAAAATGCAGCTCAATGAATTGCTCAACGATCTACGACTGTCCTATGGCAACTTGGATTGGTGCTATGTTTTCTAAAATTAATCAATATGGTTGCGACTAAGGAGAAGTCATCATTCATTAACATGAATTGAATGAAAATATCCCTTTCATTTCCTTTCCTCACCAAATAGTAACATTTTATTCGTTTGCAGTTTCTCCATGACCTTGGTAGATACGCTCGACACGCTGGTAGTGTTGGGCGATTTGGAGGAATTTGAAAATGCCGTCAAGCTGGTGATAAAAGATGTGAAATTCGACAACGACATCATCGTATCCGTATTCGAGACAAACATTAGAATGATCGGGTAAATACTTTCAACCTGTTGAAAAAGCAACTTTCTAAACTGTTGTTTGATTGCTTTATTTTTAGTGGCCTTCTTTCTGGGCACATTTTGGCCGAGTACGTACAGAAGCAGGCGGACGTTATGACCTGGTATCGTGGAGAACTGCTGGAAATGGCAAAGGATCTCGGTTATCGATTACTACCGGCGTTCAATACGTCCACCGGAATACCGCACGCGAGGGTAAGGTTTCTAAAATATTCAAAGCGCAACACCACCTAACGCTGTTTCGCACTTTTGCAGGTGAATCTTAAGCATGGTATGAAGGTGGAAGCATTACGACATTCGCGTGAAACGTGCACCGCCTGCGCCGGTACGATTCTTCTCGAGTTTGCCGCCCTGTCGCGGCTAAGCGGTGAACCAATCTTCGAGGTGAAAGCGCACGCCGCCATGGACTCGCTGTGGAAGATGCGTCACCGAAGCTCGGAGCTGATGGGGACAGTGTTGAACGTACACTCGGGTGATTGGATACGGCGTGAGTCTGGTGTCGGTGCCGGTATCGACTCGTACTACGAGTACTGCCTCAAGTCATACATCCTACTCGGTGATGAGCGTTATCTGGCCCGCTTCAATCGGCACTATCACGCTATTATGAAGTACATCAGCCAAGGCCCGATGCTGCTCGACGTTCAGATGCACCGTCCGCACACGAAGACGCGCAACTTCATGGATGCACTGTTGGCGTTCTGGCCCGGGCTTCAGGTGCTGTCGGGCGATTTGAAACCGGCCGTACAGACACACGAAATGCTCTACCAGGTGATGCAAATGCACACCTTCATTCCAGAGGCATTTACGTTTGATTTCCAGGTAAACACCCCGCTTGCTTTGATTGTTGTGCTTGTGCTACAGGTTGTTTGTTTTCTTTATTATTACTCAGGTCCACTGGGGTCAGCACCATCTTCGACCTGAATTTATAGAATCAACTTACTTTTTGTACCGCGCCACGGGAGACCATTATTATCTACACGTGAGTAATTCGATCCACATTGTTTCGGGTATAATATGCTTACGTCTAATGCTTTTCCTCCACAGGCGGGCAAAAAAGCACTAAAAGCCCTACAAAAGCACGCCAAAGTCCCGTGCGGGTACGCGGCGGTGAACGATGTCCGCACCGGCAAGCACGAGGACCGGATGGACTCGTACGTCCTTTCGGAAACGTTCAAGTATCTCTTCCTGCTGTTCTCCGATCCGGCCGATCTGATACTGAACATCGAAGACTTCATCTTCACCACCGAAGCGCACCTTCTTCCGCTGACGCTCGGCCAGCTGGGCAACCACACACTCAGTGAGGACGGGCGCTTCCGAGGGCACTGTTGCCACAGGCGTGATGAGCTAACCAATGTCCTTCCATTGCAGCCGTGCGGGATCAGGACGACCAGGTGCACATGCTCGACTACATGCGGTCCTGCCCGAGCCCGAACAAGTTATTTCCCGAAACAGTCCGGCGCCCCCTACGTGACCTTGTTACGGGAGTCTGTCCGCGCATATCGAGTGCCAAACGACTTAGAGCGGCTGACTTTCAGGCAAGCAATACGGATCATCTACGAACAGTTTATGACATGGGTATTACGATGGTTTCTCTAGGCGAGGGTAAAGTTCAGCTTCTGCACAGCTTCCATAATGTAAGTTGGAACACGGGAAAATGGGAACGTACACTTTTATCTGAACCGATGGTCATATTGCCCCTTTCTTCCAGGCCAAATCCCCGGAGGATGCAGAACGGGGACTCATTTTCATGCAGGAAATGGTGGAGCTGTCGAAGTCGAACTCCATCCCCAACACGCAGCTACAGGCGGTGGCCTTCAAGCGCGAGGGCGACCAGGAACTGCACATCCTTGAGGCTGGTCCGAGCCACTTCGGTATGGAGCTTGTCAACGATATGTCCATCGAGCAGCGGGCCGTTTTCGCGAAGCCTTCGAAAATGTGTAGCGGTAAGTGATCCCCGGATGATTTGTTTCAAAGAGGGAATTTCTAATATGTTGTTCTTCACGTTGCAGCACTGAAAAATGTGGACGAAATTCGGGGGAAAATTGTCATCATGGAGCGTGGCGATTGTACCTTTGTCGACAAGGCAAGGAGAGCACAATCGGCGGGTAATAATCAAACCGACCTGATGTGGATAGTCGTTGAATGTTTTATTAAATCTATCCCTCCCGCTTCATTCCCAGGTGCCGTCGCGGCCATAGTCTTTGACAACACGCCAAACACCTCGATCAACAACCAGCAAATGTTTGCCATGTCCGGTGACGGTCGGGACGACGTGCAGATTCCGGTCGTGTTCCTGTTCACCAAGGAAGCGGAACAACTGATCGCGGCGGTCAAGAAACAGCCCAGTCTGGAGGTTCGTAAAATCTAAGTTGTCACATAATGAAAATCCTTCAATTACAATAGAACCCACACTGACTTTATATATTTCCCTTTCCCCTCCATAGCTCACGCTAATGTCCGTCACCGGGTTGAAGGAAAAGCTTGCCAAACAGCGGGCAGAGACACTCAAGACTGACAAAAAAAGTGCATCAAAAGCGACGCCATAGTAGTAAACCGGTTGCAGTTAGTGCATTAGGAACAGAAAGCCTGCATGTGTCCCCCTCGGGGGGAACGGGAGCGGCAAGGTAACGAACGTAACGGCCCCAGCCACGCGCGTTAGATAGTAATGAATTGTTAGAACGAAATTCCAAAAACACAATCGTCACCAGGGGTCGTGGTCTTGAAAGTCGAAATCGACAGAGAATTGTTCAGTGGTGGATTTTTGAGTGCTTGGGATATGGGGTTGTGTGGGGGCAGGTCGTGAACGGGAGGCGAAAATCATGCATTCGGGGAAAGATTTTCATTTCTCACCGTACAACAAAGTGATACTTTAGTGTATAGTTAAGTGAAAAAGTGTATGAGGAGGAGGAGGATGAATGAAGTGTGAAGAAGTAAAAAGAATGAAAAATCAAAGTAACCAGAGGTAAAATGGAAATTTAACGTGTGCGTTTGTACCGAAGGAGGGACAGTTTTAGAACAGGGATGCCGCGGACAAATAGGACAATTGTTTTTTTTCTTTTCTGTGTTTGCGTTTGAAACGCGCCTTTAGTACCTAAACCAGCGTAATTTAGTTTGCTTTCTGCCATCGCACACGACGATATACACACATATCACAAAGCGCCACTGCTATCCTTTTCGGTAGGGAAAGGAGAAGGAGGAGTAGAAGGAGGCCCTTCATGTGGAATACTTAGTTCAGAAATGCTAATTTGTGCCTCACGTAGCGGGTGGAAGAAATAAACTGGTTGTCCTACGAGACTCTGCAAAGCGGCGCCCCCGGCGGGTGCTTTTACCGGGTTACCCGGATCCGTGAAGGTTAACCCCATGTTCCCAGTATGCAGTTAAACATTGAATGCCATTTATCAATTACTCACGCGTAATAGGTTCCGTTCTGTTTTGAATAGTTGCTTTTACAAACTCCACCCAACTCCAGTCGAGGATTGAATCCATCGATCCCTTTTTCGTTGAGTCGAATTAAGTCTTCTACACTCCTTCAACTTTTTCTTTGTAACAGATACGAACATTCGGGCAATTTCCGCAACAGTAAAGTAAATATGTAGTTAAGACAAATCAGTATCCGTCTGCCGGATGGCAAACAGTGGGCAGTGGGTGGCAGTCGGTCGAGAAAAGGCGAGAAAAGAAGCAGCTCCTCGAGCCTAGTAAATGCTGTAAATATCCTTTTTGTTTATTCGTTTTGGTATGCTATGGTGCGAAAACCGGAGGGGGAGAAAATTGAAGAAAAACACTAAAAACAGTCACTGTGTGTTCATCCAACTTGTTTTTAAACGGAAGAGATGCGCAAGAACGCAGACAGCTAACGGAATGAAATAAAAAAATAAATCCTTAGATGTAAGTAGATTAAATTGAAGTAACAAATGACGTTGCAATAGAACCCGTTAGGCGGTAGAAAGGCTCCTCCCGTGAGATAAGCTTAAGGACTACTGCCTACGTCATCGCTGTTGAAACGGTGTCTATTCCAAATTGCCGCCAATTAGTCAACAGCATCGTTTCGACTCCGAGCGTACGCAAGGCAACGCGAGAAAGGATGATCGTTTTCCATTTATTATGATGCAATTTTGTTCGTTCGTTTTTTTCTTTTCCGATGAATAATGTTGTTATAGTTTTGTAAATAAAAGAAATTTTTATATCAAAAGAACCTCCGTACATTTCTATATTCAAGTAAATTTGTCAAGGCGACGAAAGAAACGAATGCTTCCAGCGGTAAATCTTGGTTATAAATCTCATTTCCATACCTGCCATCAGCTCAGACAAACGTTGCGAAGAAAGTTGTTCGGACATTGCTTACATTTCGGAAAGTTTCAACGCTCTAAATTGAATCAGCAGTAACCGGAATTCATTTCCCTACCCACCCAGTGGCTAAAAGGTAAAAGCATTTTCAGATTTAATTTACTTCACACACAAAGAAACCGGCCGGCCGGTTGGGCTCGTGTCACGGTGCGCACGAAGGTGATGGCCAGCTCGCATTGCGTGGCGGTAAAGTTTTACCAACTGAAAAGTTCAAGTACAAATAATTGCTAATTAGCAAGTTCCTGCCGCCGGAAGGTGGATTGCAACGAAGCCGCCAGCCTTGCTGCCGTCGACAGGTCTCATTGTGTCTCTCCTTGAAAGCTGGGAAATATGGTTGGCCGCCCCGTCGGTTCCCGTGCTGCCGCTAATTTCCACATCCACCGGCACTAATTCGGTGCGTTTCCTGTCCCATTATTATGATGATAAAACTCGATTTCCTGGCCACTGTTGCCCAGCAATGGTACGTTGGGGGTGGGAATGTTATGGGAAAGTTGTGAATTTTTTTTTCGTCAAATAATTTCTGAACAGAGAAGAACATTGAAACAAGTCAGATGCAAACCACAGATTTTTTCAAACTAAATGCCTGAAAGAAACGAAATGCCATAGAAACGAAACGTTTAACAAACAGTTTCATTTTTAAGTTGGTAATTATATTTTCAATACAATAAAGACGTTGCTTGAAGGAATCTTTTCATAACCTTGTTTGTGGCTTGTTGTTCTACTTCTACTGAACAAGCTTGAACACGGATTTTCTTGATATTGAAATTAAACTATGGAAGCCTGTCGATAATTTCAACAAGTTCCGTTAGTTCAAGGGGCAATTTGATGCCGCTCTCGAGCTAGACTCTGCAAGAACTTTATCGAACGTTGATTCAATTAAAAGTTTTCCAACTGGAAAGTGTTTGGCCTCGTGATAGTTGCTTCCTTCTCGTCGAAGACAAAAGGTAATCCTTTTTGAGTGCCACCCATCATAATGCACCCAGGCCAGGATTGATGGTAAACAGCTTTGAAGAAAAGGAAACAATGCTTCTTTTGGGATGCCTTTTTGTTTTTAACTTCGTGCCAGTGCAAGAATATCTAAAAAGAACGATGTTTTGTATGGTATATAAGACATTTTCATTAGAAATAATTCAACCCAAGGGAAAAAATTAGTTGCATACATCATTGCACAAAAAACACATACACTTGGCGGGGTATGTCTCCGCTCCACTTGGAAGTGTCTTTGTCACGGAGCACCAGAACGTGCTGAAAGTGTCATGAAAAAGAGAAAATTAATAATAAAGCACCTCCGTTGGTGGAGTAAATATTTTCACTCCCACACTCCACGCAACACGCAAAAGGAAGTTCTAGTGTTTTTTCGATGCCCTTTCGGAAATATACCAGCTCGAGGATCTGCGGGAACCTTCTCACAAACCGGCGCCGATGAACGAAGGTTCTTCAATTTTAGTGTTTCACCAACGCCGCTAGAAGGAATATTTGCATTCGGGATAGCGCGGCCAAATCGGTGCGACGGATGGGGTGGATCCTCATATGGCTGCTTCTCGAAGGAATTTATACCAGCTGGCGTACACGTCCTACGATGGTTGTCGGGTGCCTATCGAACAGTGATTCTTGATCTACCACGTTTAGATATTGATATGAAACTATATTTATATAAAGATTTCCTAAAAAAATCATATAGTTCACATTTTGCAAAAATTCTATTTTGATCGTCATTATATGTATTAAAGATGAAGTATGTAAGTATTCACATTTGCAATTAT